>DF240056.1:0-86611 GCA_000507305.1 Breviolum minutum Mf 1.05b.01 | reverse complement strand
TCATCATCATCATCATCATCATCATCATCATCATCATCATCATCATCATCATCATCATCTTCATCATCATCATCATCATCATCATCATCATCATCATCATCATCATCATCATCATCATCGTCACCATCATCATCAACATCATCAACATCATGACCATATATGATCATCATCAGCATCATCATGATCCTGTTGAACGTCATGTCCGCTGCGTGAGTGGCACCAAATTGGCCTCGAAGAATATCTTCCACCCTCTTTCACCCAAAAAGCAGGAGCTGTCAAAGAGGTTGGACAAAGAAGCTGACCAGCTTGCAGTCGATGTCTCAGCTGTTTGTTGAAGACGTATCCTGGCTGCGTCTGTGTCCTACGATGTCCATGTCCCACCCGCAGCACTCTCATGAACGTATGAAGCATCTACGGAGAGCTGATCGACTCACACTCGAAAGCTAGGCCTTGAACCGACAGAAGATAGGTGGCAATCCACGACAAGGCGATCACACGAAGAGATGAAGAGTTAGTGAGTAGGGGTTTGCATGAATCAAGAACATGGGATGTAGTGATACATTTGTGGGTTTGATGGTTTGGTGCTAGTTTGATGCTATTTGTGCTTTAGTTCAAGACTTGCATCCAACGTTTGGCCATCATGCAACCATGTAGCTTTTGAACTTGACACACACGCATTGCAGTAGCTCCAAGGCTTCGCAGACACTGGCTTGCACCAACGTCCATCAAGACATATCAAGACTTCCTTCCTTGTCGAAGTAAGGATGGTGGTTATTTGATCAGCCTAAGTCATCCCTCCATGAATCAGTCTGACATATCTCACAGATATAAGGCCCGGGAAAGATCATGGCAAAGAGTGGCTTCGTGGCAGCGGCATTGAGCGAGCCTGCGCCCGTTCCGAAGCAGGTCTTCCGTGGTGGGGCAGCGGTCAAACAGGTTGTGATAGAGATTGACTTTGGCAAAGGTTTTTATGCTCTTTGCTCGATTACGAGACTTCAAAGTTCTTGCCAGGTATCCCAATTTGACGGCTGATCCAAAGTCCAAAGCACACCCATTCCATGTGAACCACCGCTGTCAAAGAAAAGTCATTTTGATTATATCAGGAAGACTCCAGTGCTGTATGCTATAGATTGCCCAGTGGAGTCAACATTGCAGACCAAACTGTATAGAAAGAGATCATGAATGATTCTAAATGAGTCTCCTGGGTTCACTGATGAACTTGATGTCGCATCTTTACAAGAATTTTTTACATGAATGTATGCGACTATGTGAACTCTTAAATTCGTTTGAAGACAGGAGATGGCACCCAGGTGTGAAATATCTCCTCAGATTCAGTGGAAGACCTGTTGACATTTTGAGATTTAGCAGTTTGAAGCATAACCTGCCAAGCCCCATCCCGGTAAGAAATAAGCGAGGTTTCTGGGAAAGGAGGGAAAGACCAATCAGAGCCACATAAGCATTCCCCACACAGTGGTGCACAAATTGGCACAATGCTGTTTCTTACGGTTTGAGGAAACATCCAAAGACGATTCCTCCGATGAAGATCTCTTTGCTCCTGGCGTATGTATCTCAGAGTCCAGGAGTGTGCTTCAAGGGAGTTACAAAGGGCGCCAGACATCTACGACATCCGGAATGGCAAATTCAATGTGATTTGCCCGTGTTTGCCAAAAAAGCAAATCATGAACAAACTTTTCAATTGAATCCGATACCTTCAGACGATGTTTTGCTCCTATAGAGCTAGCAACGCACTAGGGTACCTCAATGTTTCGCCTCCCTAATAAAAGTCCAGTCAGACCAAACTTGGCCCCTTGGTAGAAGTGAATCCTGAATCCATGAATCAATGGTCAATGGAGTATCCACAAGACCAACCGGCCACTTTGTTATGCTCCATGATGGTCGCCAATCACTGGCAGCTGTATACCCTTCCAAGTTCTGGGTCTTACGGGGAAGACACAGCTGATGGAAGAATCGGGAAAACCAGGCGAAATCGTAGCCAAGAGATTGCAGGAAAGGGTATAGAAAATGGGAACCCTTCTTTACTTCAACAAAGGGCGGTTCATGTGAATCCAGGGGGTTGACATTGTCATCCTTTGTCCAATCTATTATTGACACGAACGAAAAATCAGGGCAGCTCACCATGAAGTGCTCAAAGAGGCCAGCCATGCGGAAGCCTGCCAGTGTCACTGGAGAGAAGTCAGCGATGAAAACGTCGCAGACGAGGCTTGAAATGGAGATTTAATTCTAAAACTCTGGCAGCGCCAGGGCCACAAAGAAAATAAAGGGTTCATATGGGAGCCCCAAGACAGTGTCTCTGATAAACAGGACCTTAGCGGGGAGAGAGAGAGGCACAGGTTTCAGACGTAGGGGGCTGTATTCTCTGCTAAAGAGCGACTGGATGTCATGCTTTTGGGCCTCCAAGCCCACTGTATTTGTTGAACGAGAAATGCTGCCATAAGTTCTACATGAGGTTTGCTGCAGTGATTTGGACGTTGGGACATGTGATTGCCCCTACTGACCCTGCTTGCATGGTGTGTTTTTTGGTCCCTGTGTCTTCCGCTTACTAAACCTCCATTTGCTGACGGGTCAGCCCTTTTTGGTACTATTTTCACTGACTTGGAGCCCTGTCAGGTCAGCCCCTGTGTTGCACTTCGTGCCCACTGCCGGGCTTGTGCAGCTTCTGACGTTCGCTGGCTTACCAACAGCCCGAAGGCTGCGGAGTGCTTCAACTGAGATGAAAGAGAAGTTGGATCTTTCTCTGTCTCTGTTGCAAGTAGCTTTGCCAAAACAGCTGCTTCTCTTTGGTGGGAATCAGGGCGAATCTGCAGCAGGGGACTTACATAGCAGCGAAAGCTTTGACGCTCAGCGCGAAGTGTGGTCACCGGGTTTCTCCATGAGATCCTGCAGAAATGCAGCTTCGGCCTGCGTCTATGCAGAGCACGTCTACATTTGTGGAGGAGTTCTCTATGGGCCCACTGAACTGCGCTCCGTTGAGCGGCTCAGCCTGGAAAGTGGATCATGGGAACGCATGCCTCGCATGCTTCGGCGCCGGTCCTTTTTTGCAGTGTGTGTTCTGGATGACTTTCTCTATGCCTGCGGTGGCGGGAATGAGGCATACATGGCAGATGTGGAAAAGCTTCAGCTGAAGCCTTGCGGAGATGTTTGGGAACATCAGGCGCCCATGCACTCGTGCCGACTTGGATTGTCATGTCTATCGTGGCATGGCCATCTGCTGGCCTGTGGCGGTCAAGATTCGGATGACTATAGGGATGATAGTGATGAAACGACCGCTGCATCAATTGAGGCATTTGTCCCACAGACGGGTGCGTGGAAGGTCTTGACCCAGATGCCAGTGAGTAGAAGAGATATGGTTGCAGGCATCAACTTGGACAAGCTCTATCTGTGTGGAGGGTCCATGCGCGGAGATAGCTCGAGTGACTTGCTTGCGGGCGAAAGGTCGTTATTGATGTTTGACTTGCTTGCGCAGACTTGGTCCACTCTGGCACCGATGAACTTGAAGCGTCATGCAGCGTGTGGTGCATTCATCGGTGGACGCCTCTACATTTGCGGTGGCGGCGACGGTGAAGAATTTTTTGAGTCCACTGAGGTGTTTGACCCTGCAGACGGCTCCTGGCACCAACTTCCAGCGAAGATGCAATCTGGACGCCGCTTTGCGGCCTGTGTCACAGCACGGGTTCTCTGCGCAGTGGACGCAGAAGTGGATGGACAAGTCGCTCAATCTGCAGTGGAGAAAACCCGTCGCTTTTCACGACATGACTTTCCGGACGATGTGATTTCACACTCTCCGGACGATGTGAATAGCGAGAGCAGCGAGTGTCCATTTTCTGAAGATGGCGAAGAGGAAATGTGCCCAATGTGTGGGCGAAATCCTGCAGCGGATTGGCTCGGTGGGAGTGAGTGTGAGTCATGTTTTTTGGAGCATACTGGATAGCGCAGCAGCGTTGGCCCTTCCTTTGTCCTGAAGGGGCTCATGATGGACCATGCTGCTAGATGCTGCTAGACACCTTTCGATTGCCTCGAACTTCCAGTGGGCTTGATGTGTACGAAAAAGCTGGCGAATGGCTGGGCATTCTGTTCAAAAGCTTGGGACCAAGCTGGGGGCGCACGTGAGTCACTGAGTCGTGAAGGTGGACAAAATTATTCGAGTCCATGCTGCGGTTTGGTTGTGGTTGTGGTTGTGGTTGTGGTTGTGGTTGTGGTTGTGGTTGTGGTTGTGGTTGTGGTTGTGGTTGTGGTTGTGGTTGTGGTTGTGGTTGTGGTTGTGGTTGTGGTTGTGGTTGTGGTTGTGGTTGTGGTTGTGGTTGTGGTTGTGGTTGTGGTTGTGGTTGTGGTTGTGGTTGTGGTTGTGGTTGTGGTTGTGGTTTGTGGTTTGTGGTTTGTGGTTGTGGTTTGTGTTGTTGTTGTTGTTGTTGTTGTTGTTGTTGTTGTGTTGTTGTTGTNAGTTATTCGGTAGTCGTATGCGTCGTTGGTGTGGTTGTCGTGTCGTGTGTGTGTGTGTGTGTGTGTGTGTGTGTGTGTGTGTGTGTGTGTGTGTGTGTGTGTGTGTGTGTGTGTGTGTGTGTGTGTGTGTGTGTGTGTGTGTGTGTGTGTGTGTGTGTGTGTGTGTGTGTGTGTGTGTGTGTTGTGTTGTTGTTGTTGTTGTTGTTGTTGTTGTTGTTGTTGTTGTTGTTGTTGTTGTTGTTGTTGTTGTTGTTGTTGTTGTTTGGGTCAGGAACACACTGCTTCAATCTGCACAGCGAAGTTGGGTAACACCCTCCCTGTGGTTCCAACTTTTTTCTGTGAACAGCCAAAATACTACCTCATTCTGTTTCTGTGCTGTTTTCTTTGCTACTACTCTTTGCTTCCAGGTTACCAGCGCCTTTGGGAAAGGCCCCAAGACAGCGGCTGCAGCAACGACGACAGGGTTAAGGCAGAGGCTTTAGATGGCTGCAGAACTGCAGCATACTGCAGATCTCTCTGATAGAGCGGAGGTCCTCGATGTTTCTTTTCAATTCTTGAACACCAAAAAGCAATGTGATGTTGAAAGTACGTTTTCATTGAAGGTAGCTACAGAAGCACTGCAACTCAATTCGTGGTTCGTAAGGGGGACTGTCAACAATACATCCGTATTCATCGTCTGCTCTCAAGTCTTGTCACACAACGTTAACTTCCTTCGCTTAAGGGAATTGGGGTCTAGAGAATACTGAAGTGAATGATACGGAATCTAAAGAATGGCGCAGCTGAATTCAACTCATGCAAGCCTTTGCGCGGAGGATCCCAGCACATTTGAGATTTGAGACTGACCGTTTTTATGGAGTCCATTGGAGGTCCTCCATCCTTCCTAAGGTCATCTTTCCAAGCTCCGCAAACCGTCACTCCTAGCGCCACGCAGCCGATACAGATGCAAAGCCTGCACAGCTGGCATGGGATTTCTGACTGACGACAAGACCATGATCCTTACCCAATCAGCATGATATCGATTTCCCATAAAAGAACATATAAAATTTATAGATTATAATAGACCTTTTTCTGGTTCAATTTAAAACAAAGGTGGCCAACACTAATGGGGGAGTTGCTTCGACGCACGGCTGATGGCAGGCAACTGACACCGCTCAGCCAAGGTCCGGGAAAGAATCGGTGGTTAAAAGTTAAAAGCAACAGGCATGATGCAGCATGATATTCTGCCTATGATGCACCGGCAAAACGTTACTTACAAGGTCAGCCAAGTCCCCAGCCGATGGTTTGGAAGCCAAGTCCACTGGAGCCTGCTTCAGGATATCCACACAGGAAGGCATTGTTTCAATATTGTTTGATATATTACAATTCCATGCTATTCCGACTATTCCTATGTTTCAGAACCAGCCTAATATTCCTAGAACCTACTGTACATTCGTCTTGTAATTTGATGGGAGTGTGCCTTTGAGTTCCCTTGACTTCAAAAACTAACCACCGAGAGTCAGCTGCGTCAAGAGTTTTCTCACAATGGCTCTTGTTCAAGCCTTCGAACGCATTTCCATAAGGTAAGTGCTTCCGCAATGCTGACCATGAATGCACTTCAGAGGCTGCCCCGAGAGCGTCGAGTGACAAGTGGTGTCATGAGTTCTTCTTGTTTTCCCGATTTCCTGATGATCGCCCATTGGCAGGGTTCCAAATCCTCCCGGAAGCAACCACGCATATAAGACTATTCAGCAATGCCATCATGTTCAGACACGAAAGCATCGCAGTATAGATTTATTTCAATGTGCATTTACAAGAACCAGCTTTCTGATGTTGTGGTCTGATTTATATCGATATTGGATGGTTGACAGGAGAATGCATTCCAATAGGGCCAATTCTGCAGGAGGAATTGAATTTTGTATTGCAACCCCTGGTGGTGTCGTGGAAGAGTTGAAGGGAGCAGAGGATTGCACAGGAGGGGCTCGATTTCAGGTCGTCATCTCCTGTGAAGCAGGGCTTCAGTGACGGCCCACTGGTTTGAGACCCAGGCTATTGGAAGACTACACAGGAACTTGGGACCCATGGTGCCTTGGTTGGACACCTTCTTACATTACTCTCAAGCTCAACATTTCACAACATATTTGTTGAAACAGTGCAGAATTGCGCTTGGATTGTTAGATGCACCTGTGAGATGTTGGATGCATCTATTCGAACGATCTGAGCTTCAGCAGTAGTATAGCTCCACAGGCGCACACTCCACAACAATAATGCCAATGCAACTCATCAACACTGATTTCCTTTCGTGCCGAGGCAAGAAAAAGGAGCAGGCCAGCTTACTGGGAACCGCTTTGTTGGCCGGGCTTTTCCAGTTTTGGATGTACAGTAGTAGTTGACCCATTGTTGACGCAGCATTTAACATTCGAAAATGTCGGATTGAACTCGGGCTGGATAGATCTTTCCGAGCAAAAAGCTTCAAAATTCAACATTGATTCAAATGTAAACTTCTGTAAACGTGTTCTCTTCTGTTCTCCAAGGAATGTTCTAGATGAAAGTGGTTACCCCTCGCCAATGTGTTGCAATTTACGATGACAAACCCTCCAAAGTCATTTTAATGGGCAACAAGGCACCAGCACGAATGTCTGCCGAGCCGCGCTTGTTGGTGTCATGATTTGTGTAAACGACTTCATTGGTCTCACCTTGGCCTAAAAAAATGGACCTTGCACGCTTGCACTTGTTGCACTTGCATCAAATCATATATGAAGTATTGTCGAAAGCATTTGAATGCAATTTGAAGTGGATTTCGTCCCAAGCCATGGATGCAGCTGCATTCCCAAACCCTTGGGAGAATGGCAAAGGTGGAAAAGGTGGAAAAGGTCGAAAAGGTGAGAAAGGGCAGGATGGTGAGAAAGGGAAGGGACGAAAAGGAGACCGAAAAGGAGACCGAGGCAAAGGTGGCAAAGGTGGCAAAGGTGGCGGAGATGAAGAAAGTCTTCCAAGCGAACGGAAGGACCAATTGGAAGCTGAGCTTGTTGCTCTAAGCCGTGGCACAGAGACCTCCGCTATTCCTCGAGTTGGTGACTTGGTGCAGGTGAGGACTTTGGGTTCAGATCCACAGCAGCTCCAAGGAAAGATGGGAAGAGTCATTGGCATAGCTTTGCTGCCAAGCTTAAAGAACTCAGGTGGTGCAGTGTCCATCCGCTTTGATGCAGATGCTGGACTTGTTGGAGATCTTGATGTATCGGTGGCTGCAAGTGACATTCGCATTTTGGAAGCAGTTCGACCTTTACCAGAAGGATCGCTGACCTTTCCAAAGACCCTCAGTGGCCTGGAACGAAAGTTTGTTCATTCTGTGGCTGAAAAGATTGGTTTGATCTCTCAAAGCTTTGGCAAAGGTGAAGATAGATATATCACTGTCTACCGAGCTGCTGAAGGATCACGAAGAAGTGGTGCTGAGGATAGTTTGGAGTCAAGCACGAGCGCCGTGACAAAGAACATCGATGCATCTGGAGTGGAATTGGACGCAGAGTCCAAAGCTGCTCTTTTGGAAGCCATGACGATTCCAGAAGGGTGGGCAGTCTCTGCAGATCGGATGGTGATTTGCCGTGGTCCATTTCAGAAACCGAAGCAAATGGACCATCGCTCAGTGACCTGGTGACAGAGTCAAGTCATTTCCTTCATGATTCCAAAGTTTTGACGAACTTTGTTACCTAATAAAGATATATTTCTTTATATCCATGCTGTTGGTCTAGTCTAAGGTTTCCTTCATGCCCTCACAATCATGCACGCTTGCAATCAGGTATACTTGGAAGTGTCAGAAGAATCACCACATTTCACTTGTGTGCACGTCCGACAAGCTCTGAATTTGAAGTCGGGTATAATGCGAAAGGATATGCAGAGTACGTACAGTGTATATACGTGTATATATCATGTGCTGTCTTCTAAAGTTTGAAATATGAATACGTGTATATATATGATTAATATATGTATATGTATGTTATATCAATGTATCAATAGAACACATATATATATATATATATGTACTGTGCACGTGTTTGAATCCCTTCCGTGATTTTCGATTGCACAAACTCAGGTGGTCTCAGATCTCCTTGGCCAAATCAGTACCCTCCGAGCTGGAAGCACTTGCTCCCTTCGCGTGGTGACAGTTGCACGTGGTGAGCACGCCCTTGCAGTTGGTGTTCTGGGGATTCCTTGCGTGGATCGCAATCCTCACGTGCTCATTGCAAGTGATGGCCATCAAAGTGTGAAGGACTTGGACTGGAGGCCATGGGACAAAGAGGCACTGCTGTTGAGTGGCCAACTGAAGGAATGGTCAAAAGAGTCAAAAGAGTCAGACAGGCCTCCAGAGAATGAAAATGATGAAAATGGAATCGGAGCAGATCACACTGAGCTAGACGAAGCTCATGGCGATGCCGCTCCAGAGACCCAACTTGGTTGACATGAGTTCGAATGAGTTCGAAAGAGTTCGATGGTCCGATGGTCAAGTCGAGGATCCATGGCAACTGTAAAACTCCGTAGAAAGCTCCGTAGAAAGTTGAAGAATGAGTCGAATGCCGACGATTCCCAGATGGGCTCAGATCATGGACTGGGAACCGTTCGGAACCTCCTTGATCCTCCTTGACCGAGCTTGATGCGCTGGATTTAGCACAGGTATGTTCACGTTCATGCCTTGATGATATTTTATGCACGGTCCCAAAAGCACGCCCGGATTTCGAATCTACAGCGTTGCAATGAACAACATGATCTCTTGGACTATCTCAAACGTATGTTGTACTGTTGTACTACCTTCGTACTGTTATCTAAGTTTCGCATTTTATGGGCAACAGATACTTTGGATTCATTCACTCTTCCTCACTCTTCTATGATTTTGGAAAGTGCATGAGTTGGGACAGGTCACGGAGACGCAGCCGGTGCCAATCTTGGAAATGCTGTTTTGAGGTTTGCAGTTTTCGCCCGTTCCACAGATGCCTCCAGTACCATCCCGTGGGCGCTCATGCATACATTGAAAACATTTGAAAACCGTTTTTCTTTGTCCACACCGTTTGTCTGACGAGTGGAGTGTCCCAACTGGCTATCATCACAAGAAACATACCATTGAAATCCATTTAGTACAATGGACTGGGAGTTCTTAAGCCACATGAAACCTAGATCACTTATAGATCATATGATCACGATACATATATATATATATAATATATATAGGTCTGGAATGATCTCGATAGATTTCTTGTACTTGGATTGTTTCCGAGGTCTCGGAGACGGAGCCGATCGCGACACAGCCGATCCCGGCGAAGTCGATCACGACGGCGGAGGCGGAGGCGCTCTGGTTTGGAGAGTCTGAAGTTCAATGAATGCCATGGCTGCCATGAGAATAGATGACAATGCCACAAAGCCACTTATTGATCATAGCATTTAAGTATTTAAGTATTCTTTCAACATATTTCAACATATACTTCATCATCATGCAAATCTCATCCAGGACATACTACCACTACAGGACTAGGTTTCACTCCTGCATCAGGTCTACGGGTTTTGTGAGGCTGTGCTGTTCCTTGGCCCAGGGCAAGACTGTGCCCGCTTTTGTTCTGCAGGTCTTCCTCGTGAGAGATCACGGAGATCAGCTGTGTTGCTGCCTCGCAAAAAGGAAGAATCATAGCAACCGCGGACAACCTGGGTCCTCAAATCGGTTAGTTTCAGAGGCAAGTACGATTTCGCCAACAAGCGAAGCTAGACTATGCTACTATGGCATGCTACGACCACATTCACTTCGTCAAGGAGATTTTCCAGTATATAATGTAATATTAATTGTAGACAATCGTTTTTTTTTCAATCGTTTTCAAGAGTCAAGTTGCAGAATCTTTAAGGAATTGAACAATTACAAGATTCCTGTCTATTCAGTCTACAGCTGCAAATAATTCAAGTTGCAATCATCTTCTGCCAGTCTTGTGCTCAAGCCTTTTCCGGGGCGTGGCGGCCGTAGTCATGGGAGTCGATGTGTGGGGATGCCTTGAGCAAAGAGAAACCAGTAGAATCTAAGATAGTCACGCTCAGCCAAGCGCAGCTATACCCAGCTGACCTCACTTCTCGCTATTCTGTGTGCATGTTTGGTTGGGCCGAAGCTGCGGAGACGAAAGCAGTGGCTGGCAACTACAAGTGTACAAAGTTGGCTTATGATGGCTTCCTGTAGGTAGCAAATGGCTGTTCCTGCAACGGCAACGTATGTTTAGCTAAGGAAAAGCCGAGATCATTGGAATTGTATATGCTGTACATATGCATAATCATATATTATGTACTCATAAATATTTGTACGTATAGCAAGACAAGCAACTGGCTTTTGAATGTGGCTCCGCTACTCTCGGGTGCAGAGTGGCAGATGAATAATGTCATAGGAAAAATCGATCGATTCTCGAGGATTGGATCTCCGAGTATAAAAGAAAGATATGTGTTCATTTGATGTACAGATACTGCAATGTAATTCAGGCTCTGCAAGTGGCTGACTCTAGTTTCTGAGCTTCATCCATTTCAAAAAATCATTCTAGCACTGCATTCCCCTCCAGGCTCACGGAGGTTCTGTCCAAGCGGAAGCCGAAGACTCGTTTGGAAGCCAAAGCTGATGAAGAACATGCCGTGTTTGGATCGAAGAAACTTATGTCCATTTAAACTCAATGAACTTGATAGAAATTGACACATTGACTATGACAAGTCACATCGCACATGCTTCTTATGTTTGCTATCATTTTTTGCCATTTCAAACTGTGCATCAGCAAAACAATGCAAACCACAGCAAGACCCAAGACTTCCATCCACTTGAAACCTATGCATCCTGTGCCGTTTCCTATTCCGCTTCTGCAGGGGGATTGTGGTTCAGGATTGACAGGCTAGGGAAAAACCTTTCCGTGTCCTGTCTGAGTGTAAATTTAGGTCCATGAACTCAGGCTTCATTGTCATTGAGTATTTGACCACTTTTAAGGGTCTGCCCAGGGCTCTCCCCCATCAATTTTCTACACAAGTAGATAGTGATAGTAGCATATCTTCTACTGTGCAAGTACTCTTGAGATACAGGTGGAAATGCACTGACATGTGATGCGAGATATTCTTCCGTCATAGTGGGGGAAGAGGTGGCTGGGAAAGTGCTTTCAGCTGGGAGAAAATCATACTTCTAGTGATGACATGAAACTATTCACTAATTCGACCAGATCAGCTTCTTCCTTCAACAAGAATTGCCGTAGTGCAACTGAACAGTAAGTTTTGACTTGGTATGCTACAGTACTTCCTGCCTTGAGGTAAAGGGAAGAAGATCTTACAAGATCGAGAACCCAAGGCACGCGTCGAATTCTGTTTGACTGCCATGCTTTATTGTGGCACAGCCTCGACGGGTGAGCCGAGTGCGTTGTGGGAGTCGATGGCAAGGTGACGGAAGATGCCAAAACAGCTCTTATCATCAGAGGTGCCAGGCCCACCGGCGTGGGAGAGGAAAAGTATGGAAAAGCACCAAGGAAAGGATCTGAGAGTCAAGCGGTCAAGTGATTCGTGTTCTTTGTCAACATGGCTTCAAGATGCATTGGGAAAGTTACATATCCATACATATCCATCTATGTACCTCTAAGACGGTCTCTCCAAGTTTTTGTAGAAGACTCCACCCGGATGGACAACAAACCTTGGCAGCACCTCCAACGACATGACAACCCTGCTGCGGGAGCTCCATTTACTTCGATCTCCACTGGCGATGTCATCCTTGCATGTTTGATAAGGCTTGTTTTTTTCCCTCAGTTTGCAATAGTTTGCACATGTTTTCAAACATCTGGGCTGAACAGAAATCTCATCGATGTGTCTATCCATCTTTCTTTATCTATTTGTAGTAACAACGACACTAACACTGAAAGGCATAGTGTTAGCACCGACGAGTATAACATGATGTTAACATGTACTGTATGAAAATAGTGAAAAGACTGGATATTCAAGACACATTCATGCTCCTGTAAATACTTACACTTTGTGCACCGTACCAGACTATTCAAACTTGTTTTCTTACAATCCAAATTACTTTCTGAAGTTTCAGCGCTTGTAGCCTTTTTGAATGAAATGAGTCCATGCTTCTCAGGGTGTCATAGTGTGATACAATTGTTGATTAACATTGTATGAGCAGTAGCCGCTTCTTTAAGGCTCTATATGCGGAAGCACGAGGAGCACCCTTTTGAGGACTTCAGCGTGTTTGACGCAGATGCTCCTTAGTACTTCTGAGTACTGCCACCAGCGCCTTGCATTATTTTGCAGCATGACAATAATGGTTTATATATATATATGTAATTATATATATGATATATGTATATATGTGTATTATATATATATATATCTAGTTACCGTATTCTAGAATATTCAAACTATTCTGCTATGTTTTACACTATCACACTCACGCCCACACCAGATCCCGACCGGAGGACTGCTCCAAAGTGGAGGTCCTTTGCAAGAAATTTGATCACGCATTGTTCGCCTTTGGCTCCACATCTAAGAAGAGGCGCTGGCCTGGGACTAAATTGGAACAGGCTCTCAGATGCAGAGAATGCAGCATTCAAATCTCCAACATGTTCAAGTTGTATCCTTTCAAAGTTTGGAGCTGTTCAACGTCAAGCGGAAGCTGCTTGAGATGGCAGGTAAGAGAAGGGCCGTTTACATATCGATTTACTATGGAAATTCTTGATGCGCCACATCGGAGGCCAAAGAGACTAATCCTCGGGCGTCTCTTTGATGGGGGCTTACTTGACATGCAGGAGAGCTCCGTTTTGGATTGGGTGGGTTCGGTGGATTTGGTGGTCAGAATGTTGCATCCGATCTGATCTAGACATCTGCTTCCCGCGTTGGTCACTGGTTGTCCTTGATCGATATTGGTCGTTGCATGCATGCTATCGGCGTTTGGTCCAGTGGGAAAAGTACGGAAAAATATGGAACAGTGTTGATGCGCGGAATGCACCGCATGAGTACCGCATGGTTTTCTTCCGGAAGTCAGTGTGGGATGAAGATACTGGTCGCTAGTGTTGAATTAGAGATTCCAAGAGTCACCGTCCAATGAGAATCGATTAGATGGTGCTTTTTTATTGTTGTCTTTTTGGGTGCAAATTTCTGTTCGAACCAGTTCATTCCTTGGAAGCAGCCACAGCTTCCGAGAATCAATGCAGATCTGACGAGGAGTTCAATGTTGAAGACTACAAGTCCATGCAGCAACAGCCTTGGAGCTGATTTGCCGTGCATTGTGCAGCTCGTGCAGCTAGAAGTCGCGTGTTCATGGCATGTCAGGAAATTCCGGAGCAGCTCCAAAGAGACGCTGGCAGGGTCAAAGCCGTAAGGGCCCCCAGTGGAATACGTTTGAGCATCTTGCCCTGCTTGGACATTTTCGAATTCCTGAGTCCATGTTGATGTCAAAGTCTTTTGGAAAAAGGGGCCTTGCTGTGACATTGCTGTGATTCGGTGATGTCAGCCTTCAGCATGATTAGCTTCCGGTTTTGTATTTTGGATGGTTCCGGGGAAGTTTTGTGGACATGACAGACACAGCCAAATTTGATCTCAGGCTTATGATTTTTCATGGGTCTTCGTTTGATACAGATGAGCGCATGAAGCGGGCCGGGGCCCCAGGTGCTTGAAGGGCCTTGATACACTGACAGAATGGAAGACTGATGCGGAAGTACATCAAGGGAAAGGTACAGGACTACATCATTTAAGAATATTTAAGACAGATCAGCAGGTCACCAGGCTGAAACAAAAAGGTTCTCCGAGATGCCTGTCTCACCGGCGTTGATGTCCCTCTAATTCAGAGAACTCAGAAACATGCCAGGCACAGTGCGATTGATTGCATTGTGTCTGGCAACGGCTCCAGGTCAAGAGTCTGCTTCTAGACTTCTTTGGCGGAGCCGTGGCTGATCAGGTGCTGCGGGTGTCTAACCTGCCCTGATGTTTCCAGGTCGTGACAGGTCCAGCCTTTGGACTTTTATGGCTGTAGTTGTTGGTGCCCAGCGGTACTGTAAACACAAACGAAGCGAAGGAAACGATACGGAAAACACAAGAAGCACAAAGAAACAGACCGGAAGAATCTTGTTGCGTTGCACTCAAAATATGTGAGAGCCAGCACGGAGGTTGAAATACTCGTAACTCGGAGTAACTCAACCAATCATTTAACCAGATGAGTGGCGTTGGTTGATTTGGCTCAAGCGCCTGAGCCAAAGTTTAGATGTCCAGATCTGCGAGATGACGGATTTTATAGCCACGAGTTTGAAGTACTACATTCTTCGCCACAGCAATGGGAAGGCCAACGTTGCGGCACTGGAAGCGGCAAAGCCAAAGACAAGTTCATCCAAGCCACAGGAACCTGTCAAAGCCAAGGTAGTTGTAGAGGACAATGGCAGCTCTGATGATCTTTTTGCACGGAACCAAAAAGAACTACAGGAGCAAGGGCTGATGGAGGGCGGGTTTAAAGATTTTAAAGTTTAAAGCTGAATATGTTCAGAACATTTTCAGTCTTGTTTTGCTCACCAGTCCCAAGCCAGGAACTGTGCAAAAGGCGCTTCTTCTACCGCCAGGCCTCAGACATCTATGGTGGTGTTGCAGGTTTCTACACGTATGGCCCACCTGGCAGTGCAGTAAAGAACAACATCATAAGCCTATGGAGACAAACCTTTGTGATCTCTGAGCACCTCTTGGAGATCGAGGAGATCAAAAGGGGGAAACCACGCAAAACTCTGAATCACAGAAGTGCCAAGGATTTCGCACATGTTTATTTGAACATGTCTGAAGAGTTGGAAATCAATGTAAATCAGGTCGATATCCCACCTCTGAGATGCAAAACCATTGCAACAACATACAAGCCACAGGCCGTTGCAAGTTCAGATTCTTGAACTTGTGTTTCCCTCTAGGCCATCCTATTATTTAGACTTCATTTAGTCTAAAATCTCATGCCAATCTTTTGTCGTTGCAACTCTGGTGCTGCCAAACCGGTTAGAAACTTGGGTTTGATAGATGATAAGGTATTGATATATTATGTTAAATATATGTAAATGTAACATCTTGTAACATATTATATATTTATTGTAGCTTTCGATATTGATACATGCATAATTCCGCACCACTAATTCGATGAAGCTGACTTCTTTCAGGACAGCTGTATTATGCAGCATTGTGTGCTCAAGGCTTCCGGCCATGTTGACCGCTTCAATGACTTCATGGTGAAAGATGTGAAGGTCACCTGGGTTTCCGGAGCTGCAAGGGAAGCCACAGCTCTGCGCTGGCCAAGCTTAAAGTAGGCGTTAGTAAGTAGTTAACGTGTCATTGACTTTCTGCTGCTTCGTTGCTTTATTTGTCGATAGAAGCAAATTCATGCAAATTCATGCTTGGAAACTTTTGACAGCATGTGAGTGTCATGTTGCCATGAAGCTCCAAGCTATGATTTTTGATGCCGGAAAGTTGTGTTGTTTCTGATAATCCTTCTAAGAAACTTTCTCAGCATGGTTCGTGTTCTTTCAGATCCATGACAACCTCACAAATAGCCTCAATTCGTAGAACTCAACTGTAGCTGGGATTAAAGGTACGTGAGCCCATGTCCTGCTTTCGCATGATTACCTGCTCAATTTAGACGCACACAGAGTAGGTCTGAATGGGTATGAATTGAGATGCTTCCATGGTATTCCAATGTCATATTTTTGTCCTCGGTAGCATGCTAGGACGAGTCCAAGTTCTTTCGAGCGGACAAGCTCTTGGAGGAGGTGATGGAGACGAAACTTCAGACGCCAGGCCAGGCTTGTCAGAATTGTAGATGATTATCCAAGGCTTTAGGGGACTTTAAGGCCAAAGCACTTCTGTGCAGCACTGCTGCAGCGTACAGAAAGGTAAGATGCTGAAACATGGTATTGGAACGTATTGGATCAATAGATTGTACGATTGTACTCGTAAAAGTAGACGCACAGTATTGCCGGTATTGCTATTCGTACATATCTTTGGGCTGGGCTTGCAGGAAACTTGGCCCGAGTGACATTTGTCATGACTGGGTGTTTGGTGATTGATGTGACATTTTTGCGTATTACTAGTATGTGTCATGCTTGTGTAAGGTTCTCAGTGATTTTGTAGGACTTTGTGCAGATCGAGGATACATCAGACTATAATGTGTGGTCAGGTTCCTTGTTGATCGCCTTTGTCTGACCCTATATAGATTTGTCACCCCTTTTTTAGATACCATTCATCCTGTCTTTGTTTGTTTGCCCCCTTGCTGGTTTCATGCCCTTGCTTTTGCTTGCTGGCCGGCTGGCGTTAGTTGGTTTGGAGTTTCCCTGTCAACTTCTCCCTGGCTGGTGCAGGCATTACAGAGGCCCAGAGACACGAGTACACAACAGTGCGAAATCAGGCTCCTGTCCAAGTTCTTTTACGGATGCACATCTGAATGTTCAGATTCCAATATTGGCCAATCATTTCATCTCGGATGATTTTATGTAATAAGATGTTAGTTTTGAACACTGTTACACGAGATTTAGCGAAGGGTAGCCAAGCCATCAAAGCGGTGTTGCGAAACCCAGGCTGATGCCTATTCTCAGAAGGAGATGTGGGAGATTTTTCAGAAATACGTCTTCTGGCTTCAAGTTGCACACACATACACACACACACATTGAAATGTGCACAGACGCGGGTCTACGGGCATGAAGATCAAGACATTAAGGGGATTGCAGAGTTCCGACTGATTGCGCAAGTGATGACTTCCAGGAAGCAAAGCTTCGAAGTATCTGTGTGTTTAGGAAGAGATATCATTTTAATTCTGATCGGGAAAAGCTTGCCATCTACGGATCTCCTATTACGACGAGCTCAAGGGCAGGGAAAAGTCCTCCAACGTATAAAAACCAGATCCGTGTGGTGCTGTAGAACCATGCATCCATCCATTTGTCATTCCTTTCGACCATTGCCGGTGACTCGTTATGTGAAAACTCCTCCGAGTCGCCTAGAGGATCTTTGAGTATATTGTAGTATATTATGGAAAGTTCCGAACGCATCCGACGCTATGTTGTGCGCAGAGCTCAAACAAGCATGCAGACAAACTTAGACAATATTTTTGAATGACAGGATCTATTGACTATTGTCATCTATTATCAATATGTAAATGCTGCAATGATGATATTCATGTAATGGCATGACTGTGATCAAAGATAAATACATCCGATACAGCACAATATTCCATATTGATATTTGGATATACACGATGACAAGCTCCTCGTCCCTACCTTTCCGAAATCGGAAGGCTGCAGATGTTTCCAGCTAAGGAGATCAAGTCGCCTGAGACCGGCAATGACTTGAGCGAGCCGTATGAATTTAACTTGATGTTTCCAACGCCTATTGGCCCAGGAGGCTACTTGCAGGGGTACTTGCGGCCAGAAACAGCTCAAGGAATTTTCTTGAACTACAAGTGCCTTTGAATGCAAGCAGATGCAAGCATCATGCAACATCAATCATTTCTTGGAGGACGTTGGGTTGCCTTCATCAACCTGCCTTCCAGGTATTGTCTGGAACAGAACTCCAATCGATTGCCCTTTGGCGTTGCGCAAGTGGGTCGCTCGTTCCGTAATGAAATTGCACCGCGAGCAGGCCTCACGCGACAGCGAGAGTTCACGCAAGCAGAGATAGAGTACTTTGTAAATCCGAAGCAGAAGGTGGGAATTGAAAAAAGCAGGTCGTATCGCGAACATGCTCAAATGTATAAAGATCTCCCCGACAAACGGATCCTAGGGTTTTTTGCCAAAGAGGAGGGGGTGTTGTTTCGATCAAAGGGGGGAGGGGTTCTGCCAAGCTTTCAAACAAAGCCTTGCGGGACTGGGCTGTCAAGTAACCCACTATGCGCCCTGGCTAGGATCATCCAAAATTTGCCCTAGTGGAGAGCACGGTGCTGATTCTGTTCCATGCTGATGCCCAGCTGAACGCACAAGACCCTGTCAATATGACGGTTGGAGAAGCGGTGCGTTCGGGTCTCATCAACAACGAGACCCTGGGTTACTTCATCGTTAAGACGTGGCAGTTTCTGGTGAGCATCGGCTTGAAGAAGGACTACTTTCTGAAGTTTGTTGATTGACAGGCCAAACGACAAACCAAGCACATGATGAGCGCAACACAAGCGCAAAGACCTTCCTTTGCAAACACACTATAAGAATATATAGAATATTATATGATAAAAGATGATGTGGCATGGCTGACAGCGTATGCTATGTTTGTTTCCCCAACAAATCTGTGCAACTTCCGGGGCAATTGGTTTACTTGTTTACCTACTGGCGGGAAGGGCGAATTCAAACATTCACTGTAAGTTCTCTAGTCAGATTTCAATTGTTGATGCTGAAAAAGTCGAAGGTATTGCAACTGCCCTTGAGGGGTACGTACGCTCAATTATGCTTTACATGGTTTGGTTTCCACATCCTTCCATGTCCTTTGCCAGGAATACATTCGATTCCGGCAGCACCTGCCCACAGAGATGGCACACTATGCCTGTGACTGCTGGGATGCTGAGATTTTTGGATCCTATGGCTGGTTGGAGTGTGTTGGTATTGCAGATCGCTCTGCTTTTGACTTAACAGCTCACGCAAATGCAGCGAAATGCGACTTGCAATACAAGGAAATGAGATGAAATTAGACTGTCGGGTGGAGGTCGAGCGATGGGCTTCACGGTTTGAGCCTGATCATTCGTATACGTATATTATATTCCCATATATTTGCATGCATATCAAATGGCTTGAAATGTTAGGATGAATTTTGTTTCTGTGTTACTAGCGCTATAATGAACTACCAGTACCACCAATAGTGGTATTGGTGGCAACGGCTGTGGCTGTGGTGAAACCCATTCACAGAAGATCGTGGCACATCATGCCTTTGCAAGAATTTCACTTCTCCAAACTCATTCTCGGCACTTAATTTAGGAAAGACTTTATGAGACTGATTTAGTCGTGTTGCTATAAATCAGTTTCTACATCTACCTTGGACATGAGCAATGTGACGGCAGGAGTCTTTGGAGAAGCCCTTTGAAAGGGAGGTGTTGATCCTCACCAAAAAGTCGGGTGTGGACATCATGAAAGCATTCAAGAAGGATGGAAAGATGGTGAAGGTCGCCGGCCTGAAGTTCAGATGTGCAAAACGCTAGCATATGGTATATACATCATATGGTATTGTTTTTGCTGCCAATCGCTTCATAATGTGCAATACCAAGTTTGTCCCTGGATAAAGAAATACAGTGCGGTCAATTTGAATGACTCGAAGGATCTAGACGTGATCTACACGTGATCGATATCCGAATCCCGTGTGAGGTACAATGAATTCTGGCGACAGATGTTGACACATGTAGATACTCTACAAGATGATACAAGTAATCAAGTAGATCATTATTGGATCATGTATGATCATGTTCTGTCCCTGCATTCTGAATTATTTCATTTAATCGTATTTAATCTATAATCCATTGTGATTAAACGAATATTAAAACAGTGTAGATATGCGCTAATATATATAATATCATTTGATATGATATGAAATGAAATGATACGATGATACATGATTTCCCAAGGAATTGACGGTTAGAAGGTTCAGATTTCCGTCGCTGCAAGGAATTCATCGAGGCGCAGCCACAAGAGGAGCTAGAGTGCATAGCAAAGAAGCTGGAGACCGGAGATGCTGAGGTCCAGGTTGATGGAAGAAGCTTCACATTGACCAAGGCTCTTGCTGTTTTCGAAAGGAAAAAAGAGAAGGCAGGGCTGGCAGCCTTGACATCCTTGCAATCAAGTGCACATTTTAGCACCTTCCCTGTGGAAGCCCAGGGAATGATTGGATGATTAGACTGAACCACTACTATTCTTGCGTGCAGTACTGTTGATCAAAATACCATATGTCATTCATGTGTGTATGTGTATGCATGTGTGTTAAAAATCTGCAAAAAGAATTACAGTATTATTTTCGATTCCATTATATAGATATTATACAATGATGAACACAGACATAAGCAGAGAAACACACATGTTCATACTGTAAATAGCTTAACCATTTGGGGTGAGCACTGGGAAGGACTCTTCTGGATTCCTGTAAATATCCTCACAGCCTGGCTGCCCGCTGGAGGTCACTGTGAACGCCTTCACTCCAGGAGTCATCGAACCGTCCTTTGGAATTGATCGCATTTTTTCGATGCTGCTTGAGTTTCTTGACGAAAGTTTCAGATTGCTCCTTGCTGAATCCAACCTGTTGAGGGGTCTTGCTTCGGCCATGGCCATCCGTGAAGGATGCTGTATAAGGGTCTTATCTTCCCGTGGACTTGGTGCTAACTCCAGACATGTTGATTTGATATAACAGCATTGAACATCGCCCACAGATTCTGCGGGACGGAAGCAAGAATCGCTGGAGGTCTCACATAGACAAAAACTTTCGATATCTTTCGTATCTTGCAAGCTCACCAGTGTTTTTCCTTTCCAAACTCGTGAAATTTACAACTGAGGCATGTCTACAGCGCTCGGCCGAAGGACGAGAAGGATCAAGACGACAAGCAAACACGCGGAGTGCTGTCTTTTGCAGCATCATCTGCACCGTACAAGTTCCATGGTGTATTTTGGAAGAATGTGCTTAATTGATTATCATTGGTAAATACTGGGTGGGGCAGAAATCGACTTGTTTCACCAGGTAACTCTTTTTCATGGTAAAGCAACTTCAAGAAACAGCTTGGGGACACGACTCGATTTCGTTGGTGACAAACAAGGTCTCCCAACATCTCTCGACTCAGGCATTTTAGATTTGCTTAAACAACTTAAACAACATTTGTAATGACTCTAATGCTGACCATGCAGCTCAGCTTCGTTGAGACCTGTCAGCTTAGGTGCGTGATCCTTCCTTTGGATCAACGAATCGCACGTGACAAGCGATACCTTCAAATGCTTGATTCATTCACGACCCTTGGAACGCAAGTTGATGACGAATTTTGTTGACATTGATCTCGTCAGCTCCGAGTTGAAGATATCTTTTCTGTAATATTTTTGCTGGGCTTGTGACATTATCCTGAGTGTTACATAAGAGCGCCTGGCTTGACACGCACTCTAGATGATGCACTTAATGTTGGAAATTGATGGGAAACTTGGGTTGCGTAATTCTTATCGTAATTGACTACAGAACGGCCTCAGTGTTTTTGGTTTAGTGGGGGCGAGTGTCTACTGTCTTCCAACAGGCTTGTTTCAGGTGCAATACAACCACTCCTTCCCAGCATTTGCAGCTCGTTGTTTCGCCTTCACATGCATTCAACAAGAATGTGTTCTTGCTGGATTCGATTTGGCACACTTTGTTCAAGATGCATGGACCCCTTGAAATTTGGATGTATATGATTAAGGCTATTTTGCAAACCCTACGTAGCAATAGTATAGTCGAACGACCATCAAGTCGGATTGGAAAGTTTTTGCAGCATTTGTTTGTAATTTTTAGGAGCAGCTGCCAGTGATTGGTTGTGCAATGTAGTACAAATTTATACAAATTTCCTCCGGGCATATCAGATGCCGCTTTGAGGGCGCATCTCGCAATACTTTCTGGCAATTACAGTTGCACAGTCCCCACTTTGGTACATCGTGAACCTCTTGAATGATTTAGACTCCTGCACTGCGCTGTCATATTTTGGCAAGCGTTCTAAAGACCAAACTTTCTATCGATGGAAAGTGGCGCACCTGCATGCGCGTAGTACGAATGCACCGTCAAAATCGTCAAAGAATGGCTGCAGGAGAGAACTGTGCGAGCAGGGCCTGTCGTTCACGAGTGACGAGAGCAACGCCACCATCGGCAGGAGGCGAGTGAATTTGTCGCAGTTTTGCTAGTGATAGTGTTGTGCTGTTGTCCTTGTGGCAAATTGCTTTGAGGATATTCGAGGAGACAAGTTCAACTGTTCTTGCCGTTATTTGTGCATGTACAAGTGCCAAATGTTGCCATCTAAGCTAAGCGTGGGTCACTTTGACCGTGACAAAATTCAACTGCCAATTCAGAGGCATGTGGTACATCCATGTTTGATAAAACCGGTAGGTGCTCGTGGATAGACCAAAGACTCGAAACACGAGATTCTCCTCCCAAGAGCTAGTGACCTGATGTGACCTTACGTGACTTGCTGAGTGCGTCATGACAGGTATGCTCGAAATGATGAGCTGGGTGTACCATTTGCAGTGACCTTTGATTTTGAGACCATGGAGGCTGGCCCTGGGGGAAATGCATGATTTGGTGGTATGGCAAGGAACGCCACGATGCTCCTCAAGGCTTTGGTTTCATATCAGATGCATATCCCCTGAAATTCCAACACTGCAATAGCTTATGTACTTACTGCTCTTTGGATGACAATCTACAGTATCATGCAGTCATGCAGTATCTATTGTATGTATGCATTTCTCATTTGGAGCCTTGCTGCGTCAGTTCTTGCAAGCCAGAGAGGTTCTTAAGTGGAGCACAACTTTGACTTTCTCTTTCTCAAGAAGCTATCATAGAGCAGAGCAGGCCATGTAAAGCTATATATAGATACAGAAGTCACGCTAAATCTAGGGGCCACAAATGTAAGAGGCAAAATCCAAAGTGTTTGGCCAGCAACATTTGCGACTAGAGTTTCAGCTTGGAGGATAGCAGCGTGACTCTGCGCGAGCGTGATACCATGTGGCAGATCCGGTTACCTTTGTCTACCTTGGGGGAGCTCTTGCGGTGCCTTTGTAAGGGCAGTGAGTCCTGGCAGTCCGCCTTCCAACGCTTTCCCCATAAAAAGAGCCTTGACATGCGATTCAGGCGCAGGTGGCAGCTCTTTGGCACGATGAAACTGGTTCCAAATTGGTTCATAGAGCCTCTGACCCTTTTTAATTCAATTCTGAATGATTTCAATATATTTTGGGCATTTCCAGCTTTGGGCTTTTGTACAGATGGTCAGGACTTAACATCAGCATCCAAATTAGCCTTCCTTAAACTATGCTTACATAAACTTGTGAACGGTACTTTGAATGCTTTTACACTCGCATGCATCTGAGGATGCCTAACGCAGAGCAGCCCTCCCCAATCTCTCCACGAATAGAACACTTTTCTGGTCTCCCCCCTTTGTCTAGCACAGATCCCTAATTAGCGTTAGAAGTCTCCACTTCTTTGCTAAAACTGTAATTTATTGTAATTTTCCAGCGAGTTGAATGTGGGGACATCCAGAGTTTGTCGCAGTTCAATCTGCGCAGAGAAGGGTGCATGACTTGTGCCTTTACAATGCCTTCAAAGGAATCTATGCTGTGCCTTCAGGCAGATCAATTTGTCAAAAAATTGTTCATGATTGCTTCCGATACATCATGGGTGAGTCATTCAAGGTCTTATTTGGGAAGCAGCCTTGCAAATTGAATGATGGAAAACAGATGGGACACATGAAACGGGAGACATGTGGGAAACACATCCTTAGTGGCAACTGTTGGCCAGACATCGAGTCAATCGAGCTTAGGAACAGCAATGAAGAGTTCAAGAAGGATTAGGCCCAGGCCCTGTGTCCACCTGCAATCTTACTAGTTTTCTGCCATCGATTTTCAATAATTTTCATGTATTTTATTATATTTTATCATTTTGCCCCTACTTGCCTGGTCTCCAAAAAAGCCAATGAATTGCCAAAGGCGGCTGCAGACATGCTGCTGTCGTTGAGACCTGGTTGCGTGAAAAAGCAGAAAAAAACATGAAAAAACAACAGACAAATTCCCTTTTCCCTTGTTTTTTGCTTGCGTGTCACTGCAGCCTGACAACTAGACTAGACCAAGCGCCGTGCAGACTGTAACTGAAGGTGTGTGGGTTCGACCCAGCTGGGTTCAGCAACGCAGCAGTTGAAATCTGATCTTTCAAGACAATTGATTCAAGTACAGTAAGTGTTTTGAGATGTTTTGCTGTAGGGCCAAAGAATGTCAAATCGATACGTTCTTGGGCAGGTGCTTTTGTCTGGCATTGAGCAGGCGATAGTCCGACGTCCAAGTTTGCTCTGATCTGCAGGTGGCTGTGTCAACCAGATGATTGAATTGCACAGCTTCTCTTCGTGATTTTTAGCAAACAACGGAAGGTGGTAGGTGGCTATGGCAAAACCACTGGACACTTTCCTCACTGTGACGGGGCACAAAGGTTTGCACAGCTCTGGACCAACCAGGCAGGAAATGAGCCACCTGTGCATATTGCTTGTCAGGGATTTTTTTTTAGAATGGGGTATCTATAGAAAAGAGAGTGAGAGAGGGAGAGACAGAAGAAGGGGGCCTCTTGATATTCATTAGACAGGATTGTTGGTAGCTTTCCAAACCAGACGAGCACTTGGATTGCATCATGCGAAATGTATGGAAAGGTGACGGGCAATCGTGATATGAGAGAAGAAGCTTGCTTTATCTTGCTTTCAATATTGACGCGTAAGGACGAGGTACATTGGCAATTTTGTCAGTAATGCCCAAGTGTTTTGTTTGAGAAGGTCGATTTGTTGGCATGGTTTCCATGCTGTGTTTCCAAGGATTTCGCATTGAGATAGCCATTTACTGTACTCCAAAGAGATAGACACAGACAAGACAAAACCTTGCAAAATCATCACAGTTTCACAAAGACAAGGGCACTGTATCGGACAAGCGATTCGGCCCTCTACATGCAATTTGCACACCGATTTCGCACTTGTGCGGTCACCAAAGTTTCTTCTTGGCGCAGAGTGTTGTGCACACTCGGCAGCCGCACCTGCCATAGCGAGCAGCTGATTTGGACACCATGATAGTGCGATTGCCGTTGGAAGCTGTGTGGCCGACGGGATTTCGATGGCTGCAGGCGTTTCATATGGTCCCTTAGATAAAACAGGGTGGTGATGTGGGGCAGGAAGCCAAGCTTTATGGGCCCATGAGTCCACTTCAGCAGATGCAGTGTTAGCATCAATATATTTCTGACTTTGACCTGGCACATGCAACCAGCAAATTGCACAAGGGCTTTTGGCTCTCGAGATTCAATGCTATTGCAAGCTCAAAACACGCATGAAAGAACAACATGTTCTTCAAGACGGCACGTGTATGATGTGTTTGTGACAGGGATCGTGACAGATGTTGACGCAGTTGTGGGTAAATGTAAAGTGTGAGGGCCTCGTGACACAGAATAGTAGGACGAGTCCAGTAGGAAAGCTGACAGGGATCTCTCTTTCCCTCTCTATACATATCTAATATATATATATATATGTATATACATATATATATATTATACAGTACATATACATATATTGTGATCTATATACACATATAGGGGCGCTGCTTTCGGCATCTTTTGGCAGGATACCACAGGCTTGTCATGTTCTGATTTTTCCTATCTCCTTGAATCCACCTGTCATTTGCACCTTTAGCATCCTTGATTTTGTCTACATGTGGAGATTGTATAGGAGATTGTCGCACTATGTGCTGCATGAACACTTGCCGAGGATCATTTGCTGGACATTACTGGTTTGCGGTTCATGCTTTTGGTTGGTGCTTTAATTTCAGGCTTGTCGCTTGGTTCAGCAACATTCAGTAGAACGCAGGCAAATCCAAAGCTTAAGAAGTCTGAACTTTGCAAAAGGACTTCAATGCTCAGTCGCATGGAACGGAGTTCCCCTACTATTGAGATTTCGATGAGCCGCGAGCCTGTAACGAATGAGAACAAATCCACGTACCCTACGAACTACATATAAAATGATGATATATGATCATATAACTATATATTCATATGATTATATCATAAGCTAGGATGAGTATGTGTATGAGTATGTGTATGAGTATGAGTATGAGTATGAGATAGTACGAGTATGAGTATGATGATGATGATGATGATGATGATGATGATGATGATGATGATGATGATGATGATGATCTTGATGATGATGATGAGGAGGAGGAGGAGGAGGAGGTGGATGGTGCGCGACTTGGTGATCCTTGGTCGTTGGCCTTTTGGGTTGGCTTTAGCCGTGAATAGTTCACTTGTCTGAGGTTTGGCTTTACCTGGCTTCTAGATGCTATTCAGTTGCGGTGCTTGCAGAAGCTTGGACAGGTTAGTGATTTTCCCACCCAATGTGGTTTTTGGTGAGCAGGAAATGCAACTGTACGGCGTACAGCTTGCTAACTGGCAACTGAGGCACACGCCATGGTCAGACGAGGGTGTCGGCAAGTATTCATGCTTGGTCAAGGCTGGTCGCCGCATTTGCAAGATTTTTTCGTGTTTGATTTATGGACAAATCGGAAGCTCAGCTCTCTTCACTGACTTTGCTAACACGGTGTGCTTGAAAATGTCACTCCAGTCACTCAGACTACTGTAGTGCAGGTGTGTAGTCCTGGACAGGTTTGCCTGGCCACGATATCTAAGGACACAAGATCCACAGAACAAGTGTACAAGGATTCATTGCTTCAATCTGACAAAAAATCAGCTGCCAATGATCATAATCTTAATTGTGATTGTTCGTCAGATAATTTGTTTAATGCCAAAGGGTCAAATGGTGAGTTGTTGATTTGTCGATGGTATCAACAGGCAGTTGGTGGGGTGATGCTGTCACGTGGCACAAGCTTGGGTCCAGTGGGCTGGTGCGCTGTTGAAAGGGTAGACTCCCACCTTAGCCCTTAGCAGTGGGCAATGGTACTGGGTGTTTTCTGCTTTGCTGGTAGAGCCCCTGCTGTACACTGTTAGTACATACTGTAGTATGATTCTATCTACTACACAATAACATTATACGTATATCATTCCAATGTATAGTAATTTGGGTTGTCAAACATCTGAGGCAGTGGGTCAGCGGGTTCATCTCTGAAAATCTCAGGCTGATGATGTTCCGTCACTCTGTGGTGGCTTTGGCGTACTTCGATGAGGATGGCGATCGACTGCAGCGGCGCAAGGACCTAAATTGGTCCTGCCTTTGGCGAATAGATGTTGTAGTGTTGGCATGGGACAACAGGGAATATGAATCAGATGACAATCTACAAGCTGACATGCTTCTGCGGCAATCATATTATATACTTTATATTATCAGATAACTATGCACGCATATACGTACATATACATACCAGTATATATAATATATCATGAATATATCATATGTCATATTAATATATAATGTATTATATGTATACATACATATATACATAATTATACATACATATATACATATATATATATATACATATATATATATATGTATACATTGATATTTATGTACATCTTGACACATGGGTGAAAACAACCTTGCACTTCTGCATCTTAAACCAACGCCAATGGTGAAGCTGTGGACAGCCCACGACTTGATGGCAGCACAGCATACAAGGTAAAGGACTGATGTAGCCGCACATGGAAAAGATAAGAGATGTACTCTATGTATAGTCCAGATCAAGTTCATAATTTGAACACGTAGACCGGGATCCTACAAAGTTCTGGGCGTTGAAGAACACTGCTTTCTTTTTTGTTTGCTGGCCTCGATTCTCTCACAGTACTTCTTGAGGGAAACATCACGATTGTCTTGCACCATGGACGGCCAGGAGCGCTACCTGGATGAGATGACAAAGCAGGTCGGAGATGTTCTGCTCCGTGCAACTACTCAGGAGCAACGGGGAGGGTGTTTCACGTATGTATAGCATACAGTGACTCGTTTATATTTTTTTTGGTGTATATAACGTTTCATATGTTTTCATCATTTTCAATGTCTACTACATTTTCATACCCAATCAACATATCAAATCTGTTTGGATGACGTCGAGCTTTCAAGGTACCGAGACTGTACTCCGTGCAAGTCCCAAAAGCAGAATACATATCATATAAATACAAACACCAGGAAATGGCTTCAGCTTTAGGGGTTTTTATTGAAATTTTCTTGGTCTTAACCTACAGACGCTAGCTTTGTGCACTTAGCACGTGAGTTCCTGGTAGTTTTTTGTCCAAGGCCGGTAAGTCTGATAAGATGGTGTCATTCCAATTCGCCAAGGACTGCATCCCAGTTTCTAGGTATCGTCAAAGTAGACACAGACTTAGTGTGGTCATGCTGTCATGTCCTCAAGTTATGCGACTTGGAGTGTATGGTGTTGACATCAATATGATCAGCTTCTCGCAGGCTCAAACCCTCTGTGGCATGCTGTCAGCTCAACTGGACGAAAAGGCCCTGTGGCCCGTACTGGCTGAGAAGGGAAGAGCAAGGACATTACAGTCCACTCTTGTGCATGGTAGATCATGCGACAATCAGTTTGCCATAGTTGTGTCCATGTCTGTCTGGTCGCGGGTTTGCTTGGACATGCTTTGACTATGTTTGACTGAAGTGATGCACCAATGTGTTGTCCCTTTGCAGGTGGGCGAGCATGTTCGCCGAATGCAGCGCATCTTGCAGCAGTGCGAGAAGTTGCCAAGCGCAGAGGCAATCCGACATACTGTATCCCCACCCATGGCCACATAGGTCAATTATCTTCAATTAATAGCAATTACTGTTACTATACTATGCAGACTATGCACTGTTGTATTATGGTCAAGTCTAGTTCATGTCGCCCATCATGGGTCTGAGATATACGATTCTACAATTCTTGTAGTTCGCAGTCATTTGCCACACGGACAATAAACAAACGAACTAGCTCTACATTTGATACACAGTCTCGCGCTTCTCAAGTGGATGAGAAAAGATCCTCTCAGGCAACCTCCGTTTATATGCGTCTGGCTGAGCTCATGGCGTCTCATCAGCATGAGTTCCAGGAAGAGCAATGACATAGTGTGTGAAGCACTACAGTAGAGCACCCAAGCACAAGCTCAATAATGCCTTCAAGCAATACTACAAGTCATGTCTGTGGCAGCTATATACTGCAAGTCTGCACCTTTTTGGTTTACTAATGTTTTTTTTTGGGGGGGGGTCAAAAGGTGTGAGGTTGAAAGGCCCTGTTGGAGACCTTTTTTTGTGGATGATCCAACCACAGAATTTGTGATGCATTGTGCAGCTTGTAATCATGTCATATCTATAATGAAGCATTTAAATGCATTATCACATATTGACATATTGATTTTTCATACACTTTCTAAAGATAGCTTTATATTCTGTAGATTTGAGATTTAGAATGATTTAGATATCATGATCCTGTAGCAATTTCTGGATGCACAGACATAGACCGTTTCAATCCAATCTATTTGTTGTTTGTGCAGCTTTTGCAGCCATGCTGAGTCATGTGAGCGAAGACCAATCTCCGGACACCTCCGAATAAGACAACTTCCAAGTGCATCACTGCACCAGTTATGATTGTGATGATCGGAGCTTTTCTTTTGCCGGTCATTGCCGGAGAAGTTGTAGAAACAAATGTTTCTCATCGATATTTCTGCCAAATTCAGCCCATCGAAACGATAACTGCAATGCGGATAACTCAACGATAAGCTATTTGTCCAAAAAGTGTCCCAGCCAGGGACAGGGCTAAGTTTGTTAACCAAGGATGTCAGTAAAGGCGCTGTCAGCTTACGTCACGGTTCTTCATACAATTATTTTCACTCTACTCTGTACCAAATGCTCAAGATCGTTGAAGGCTTGAGGTGTTGAAGTGTGCCAAACCCCGAAGAACGGTAGGCCCGGTAGGGTTTACCAAAAATTTCACCAAGGCTCTTCACCTACACCAGCTGCGCAAGCCAGCCATCGATCACTTTCAGAAGCTGATCGCGCTTTCTGGCAAGGCCTCGGACAATGTAGCATTCTTAGGTGCAAGTGACATAACAGCAGAATCAGAGATGCTGATTTCATCCAATTTGTTTGAAGTCAATAACATGCAGAAACATGATGTTGCAGCCTATCTATTTTGGGCAGCTGAAGTCTCACCTGATTCAACGATTCTTTAAACAAGAGCCACAAGTCAATGAATCGATAGCGTGGTGCAAGGCGTTTTTCTTGGAGGAGACCTTGCAACAGCAACGCCACACCAGCACCTTCAGAAATTGATGGGGTTGGTCGGCGCGTCCGTCTATAAAAACCTGCTTGGGAGTGTGAAACAGTAATACTACAATACAACAAATATCAAGAACAATCAATAAATTACGTATGATTTCTAAAAATCTATTAACATCGTATGAACTGGTTCAAGAGAAGTGTGCTTGCATTTCATTGTTGCAGCCTTTGAAGAAGCGTAGATAAACGGCCTGCTGTTCAAACTTCGGAAGTCCGTTCGTTGGATTCTACAAGCTTCTACTATTTGTAAGTCACCTCAGCAAGAAAACTCCTTCCACGTCACATTGTTGAGGCATGGTGAAGCTGCTCACCGTCAACAGCACCAAGATTGGCAGGTGGGAGGAGTGGCATTTTTCCCAACAAATGTCCCTATCTGAATGACACGTTAAATTTATTTCCGGGTGCTACTTTCTCATGGTGTTGTATGTAACTGTATCATATGTAGTTGCGGTTGCTGGTTTAAAGTGCCTGAGTTCTTTCTTTCCGGGGTTTTGTTTGAGAGGGAAGTCGAGGCTGGTGTAGAATTTGGCTGACCAGAAATTTTCAATATACTCCTACCACTTTCTTTTGAATTGAAACTCCCAATTAGCACTTTGAATTGATGGGACCCTTCATGCTCCTCAAGGGGACTTTCCGCGCTTTCAGCACGTTTGTTTTCGGAGAGATTGATGCCTTGCCACCCTGTGTCGACGCCGTCAGATTGGACTTGCCACGCACGGAGACAGCGGACGAGGATCCAGAGATGGCGCTTTTGATGGGCGTCCACTTGGTGCAGGCATCACAGAAGCTCCAAGATCATTCAAGTCTTTACGTTTACGAACACAAGCAGTCTTTACGTTTAATGCCGCGTACAGAGCAGGCCTCAAGGTTGCTACACAGCTTGTCACGGAATTCACAGCGTATACGAATCAACGTCAGAGCATGGAGTGTCAGCCCTCTTCACGCCCAGTAAATGTGGATACACAGTCGCCAATGAATGAGATTGTTAATATTTGCTAGTGGTACTTACTTGAGGCCGTCTTTTCCAGGAACACAAAAAGATAACAGTTTCAGCAAGCAGCTCCTTTTGAATGCCTTTGTGTCCTCCTGTGCAAAACTTGTGCTGTGTGCCTTGTGCTACACATTCTACGTATTTGGATCAGGGGGCCCAACGCTGGTGCACCTGCTGCTACAAGCGGAAGTCTCCTGCTGAATCTAGCCGGCCACAACGGACCACAAGATGCATGGCTGCGCTAGTTGTTGTGGAGACCCTAAAAGGATGACAAATTGGCAATGGTGAATGGCGTTCTGAAGTAGCTCCTTGTCCTGCGAGTGAGGCTTTGACCAGACATTCTCCCTGCCAAGTTATGACGATATGGCGGATGAACTCAGAGAGCCCACTGTGGAGGATATGAAAAATTATCCTGAGGCAATCCGCCGCCATGGGATGGATGAGCCTAAAATGGGTGTTCAATGGTCAGATCTCCAGCCGCTTTCCTGTTTGGCATGATGTTGGACCAAAGCGACCTGTCTTGCCGATCGCATGATACCAGTCTTTTGTCTTGCTGCATCTTATTGCTTGTGGATCTTTTCTGATTAGCTCGATGCCAGATTCATAGATGTTGGCAGTCATATCCTTGAAATGAACCGCTTTGCAGCCCGGAAAGGCAGTGGTACTGCGACCTGTCAAGCTGGTGCTGAAGTGGTTTGAGAAGATAGTCGCTAAGATGGGGATTTGAAGTGGAGATTGACGTGGAAGTTTCAGCTGGGGAAGCAAAAATCTTGCTTTATTTATGGGAAAGGATATGCTCCACATGCCGTTCGACAGAGGAATTCGATATCCCCGGAAATGCTTTGGAAGAGAAGAGTAAATTATAGTAAATTAGGGTAGGGTACAGTCGAGTGGAATAGAGACTAGATTAGAGTATTATATGGAGTACGATTGGGTAGGATTTGAATGGATTTAATATGTGTTGATGTGACACAAAATGATATGATATGATGAATAAATATGAATAAATCTATGTAACCTTACATTTACATGGTAGCATAAGTAGCATATTGTACATTTTTCATTCCACGTGCTTGAACATTTTTGAGTGTGCTGGAATGCATGAATGACATTGAATGACTGCATCAACTGCCAAGGAGCCCATGCATTCGAGAAAGGGAGATCCACGAGCGGAAGTTCTGAGGGGCATCCCACCTGGTGGATCGCCCAACGCTGCGATGGGGCACATCAAGGGTGCTCCTCGGTTTGGTTGAACTGTCCGGCCGAATTGCTACTTTGAAGTCCTCACATTTTCATCAAACGTGGAAGACCATATAAGATCATGTGTATGTAATGTGTACTAGCTTATACCCATACATACATGTGAGGTCCCTTCAAATTGGCTTTCATGTACATATGCAGTCTTCGAGTGAGCATCCAAACTGTCGAATTTGCACGAGACCATGCAAACCGATAAGGGACTAGCAACAAACGATACCGAAAACCATGCCATAAAAACGACTGCAGACCATACAAACGATAGGGGACTCGCAAATTTTGGCAATAATGTCGTTTCGGGGAGCAGTGACTAAATTCTGACCGCACCTCATGATACTTATAATGGATAACTAGGCAAGATACAATGGGAATATAGACCAGCCGGTTCTTGCTGGTTGCAAGGCTTGACACAAGCAGATTCACCATGACATCCCTCAGCTACATCCACTTGGAAAAGAAAACATGGACACCCCTCTTACAGTTTTATGATAGCCATTGGTATGATACTTATGAAATGTGTTTCTGAAAGCCGGTCAACATATACACAGTAAAGTGGAGCAGATTGTTCATGTTCAACGGCTGCAGCGAGATTGTTGCCTCAGGTTTTCATCCATTTGAACCTTGGAAAAATATTAACTTCCCGTTTCCAGACAGTCTTCGGTTTTGCTTCTGCCTGCTATCCGCATGTTTGACTGCTAATCAGCTTGGTATTTTTGTTTATTTGTTCTTGTCTTTTTTGAAGCGGAAGCGGGCGTGAACCGTGCAAGAGTGCTTCTGTAGAAGTCTCGGAGTATTTTTATCCAAAACTATCTCAGATTGGGCACTATGATATGGCAGGTTTCAATTCAATAGCCACATGACGCTGCAAGAATTTAGGCAACTGAGATCCGAAACCGAGTCCTTTCAATCATCATACAGTACGTTCCACCCCGGGCCAGGAGAGACTCGCCATTGTACAGGATGGGAGGGGCTGCTCTGGCAAAGCAGGGGCAAGCAGTTGGCTGGATGCTTTAAGAGTGTAATCTTGGGCAAGTCGTGCATTGTGGGTCCCGAAGATAGATAGCTTCTGGTACGCAGAGAGCTGGTAAAGCTTGAAAGATGTTCAAATTCTCATGGGAGTTTGTGTCCAAGTCAGTCTAGGCCTGAGGCACTGGTGAACTGGCGAACCTCTCGACAGGAGCCTCCTGGTGGGTATCATCTTCAGCATCTTGTTGTTCATTTTTCACCTTCACCTACTAGGTTGGGTGAGCTTGGAAACAACCATGCAAATCAACAACCATGCAAATCACAAGCGCATAGATGGGATGCATCGTTTGCCTCCCGGTACTCTTTGCAATCCACAGCCTGAAGAACTGTGGCTTGACTTTGTTGAAGTAGGAACTTTATGGAACTTTGACAGGTGTAGTCTTTGTCCTTCTGCGAGAGGGAAACGATGCTTTGGCTTTGGATTTTTGACTGGGCCAGTTTTGATTCCTTTATCTGCAGGGTATGACAAGGTGGGATTCCCAACATTGTCACCTGTGAGTAGATTTCAGATTTGCTAGAATCTCGGAGGCGTGTTTCACATATTTTTGCAGGGCCAAGTCCAGCCAATCCCTTGTGGTGTTTTTGTGTTTTTGTCGGAGATTGGCCATTCAAGGCGGCAACGGCCATCCTTACGAGTTTGTCAGTATGTATGGCAAGAGATGTCTTTGGCCGTTTTCACATGCCTTGAATTTGAATGCATTTGAATGCTTTGTTTGGCCCAGAGAGTCCAAAGGCAAAGTCATTTTCTGGGGAACGGATGCATTGACTTTGTGCTTTCAAGCTGCCCTATCCAATGCGGTTGTGGATCCAAGGAATGTGCATCAACAACCTTCGTCATGTGCAGCGTGGAGTTCCTCCGTGTATTGAGTGTTCTGGTTGGGACGCTTGACGTACATCTAGATTGTAGTGTTTGCCAATTTAGGAGGCACAAAGGAGTCGTTCCATGATGTTTGAATGCAGCGCATGATAGGGTGAAGAGGTTCACAAAGCCAAATCATCCAAAGTAACAAGCCCAAGGCCATGCTGAAGTCATGTCTTGAATGTAACCAGCTGGGCAAGAACATTGCACGTTGCTTCATGGAAAGGTCCGCGGTTTCCAATGCTTCTTTTGACCATGAAAAGGCATTCAGAATTTATCCCCAAGCCTGCTACAGCCAGGACTAGGACGTTTTTCCACAAAAGCCGGTATAGGCTTGCTAGATGTTTTTGTTAGAAGTTAGAAGTGCCAACTGCAGCACAACCGCAGAGCGCTCACAATCTTAAGTCAAAGAGTAAGTTGATTCAACTGCAAATGCAAGGGCTGCACACGCTATGAAGATTGCATTCACTGTGGCACTCTTGTCTTTCAGCTTTGTTACCTTTAAGAAGACTGCTTTACTTTCCTTTCAATCTGCAGCTGGCAGCCTAAAGTGTCCCAATTCAATGTATCAAAAATCAGCCTTGCTGCAAATTTGAAAACACCAGGCAGATGCTTTTTGAAGTCTTCCGTCAGGATGGCTTGCTACTGCTGCTCCCTCCTCGTGGTGCTTTGGAATGTGGATCGGCTTGATGCGGTTCTACAAATTAGCATCTTTGCTGGGCAATCAGAACTGTGGCACCTGCAGACATAAATCAGGGTTGCCTAGCTCCACCAAAATGGATGCACCCACTTCATCTCGGATTTGTATTGTAGCCATGGTGACAGGCAAGTCGATCCCAGGACATGAGCCAGTTTAAGGCATGTGATAAAATGCGTCGTTTTGATTCATTTTGAAGCTAGCAGTGACCTAGCAGACGTAGCATAGTGGTTCGGATCTCTGCACTTGAAGGTGTTTGATTCGTTTAGAACTCTTTGCCCTCTAGCAGTGCCAAACTCCAAGAACTCTATGAATGTGCAGGTCATTCAAGGACGTGAGCTAGGAATGAGAGGGTGGTTGGCATTTGTCGGTTGATGGGGACTATGACAGCCATTCAAAGGAATGCTGCCGCATGAAGCTATACAGTTTAATTACTAGATACTGGGAAGTCTTGCGTGACACTAAGATACTTATATGTACAATATGTTGAGTACAGGCGAAAGTGGACATGGAAAAGAAAGCCATTTGTACCCATTTATCATTTATCAGTGTGGTTGTACCCTAAAGCCCTTGAGCTTTGGATTTTCCCTTTGCCACGTGAGCACATTGCAACTTCTAAGAAATCCGGCACACTTTTGCGGATCCCCTTGAAGCTTTGCGAAGCCTTCGGCCTTTCGCCTATTTCGGCCTTCCTTCTCAATGATGTAAGGAATGTGTATATGTATAATCATATAAATATTAACATGTATATATGATATACACTTTTTAAAATCTTTTTTCTTAACGGTACTATCAGACCCATAGAATGCCACACCCACCAGCCATCATCAGCCATGATCAGCCCTTTTGGCTGGATGCAAGGCGAAGAATTGCATGAGCTGCACGATTTCAAAGCCCAGATTGATGTGCTGAACGTCTCACGGCAGTTACAGTGTTTTCAAAGTCGATATGAACTGCAAAGCTGGGAGTCACCGGAGCTATGCTTGAAGCATTGAAATGGGCAGATCATATACTAATCACCAATCAGTCTGTTGGCCACGAAGGCCATACAAAAGTGTTTGATGTAGAGACATGTAGAGACGGTTTGTTCGAAACATTTTTAACCCACGGGCTTCTCAGGCTTCCTTAAGCGGTCCATGACTTGTTTCGAGGCAAATGACTTGGCAGATGAGGATTCTGACATCTCAATGCTGCAGATTGTCGAACGAAGTCTTGCCAGACAAAAGCGCAACTTGGCAGTGGCAAACGATTTAAATGCGACTTCTGCGTACTTCAGCGATACCGTTGGACAAACCAATCAATACAGTACGGCATTTTGGAAAGAGAGTCAGGCTGCTCCTTATTTGAAGATTGTTCATGTCACCTCATGGTGCTTCTAAGAATTCATACGCCAGATGAATCATCTCAGTTGCACAAAAACGCGTGCGTGTACATTCAGTTCGAGATGTGTTTTTTCTCAGGTGGGTAACATACATATATATATATATATACACATGAATGATCATATTATATTCATAATGTTTCATAAATATGTACGCATAAGTATATATATATACGTTGACGCAGCATATTTTGACATATGCGGCGAATGGAGTTGCTTTCTTCACATCAATTATATTGCTCGTGTGTCATAAACGCATTGATCGGTTCATGTTTCACCTTTTTCTGCATTCTTGAACTGCAGGCTATTACTACCACAACTATCACTATTAGCACTGCTACCACTACCACTACCACTACCACTACCACTACCACTACCACTACCACTACCACTACCACTACCACTACCACTACCACTACGACGACGACTACTACTACTACTACTACTACTACTACTACTACCACTACGACTACTACTACTACTACTACTACTGCTACTACTACTGCAATACACACGGTTCTAAATCTGATTTGAAAACTGCCCGCAGATCTTGTGTCAGGCATCGTCGCAGAGTTTTACAACAACGCTTGGGGCGACTCCTTGCAGGACATCCGCTCCTTCATCCAGCTGACCCACGCGACTTGGCTCAGGAAGTGCTTGGCATAGATGCCTCTTGTCTTTGGGGCGACCAATATGTTGGCACTAGGATCTTCAATCAACCTATCTACCTATCTATCTACCAAGATATGAAAAACACATGTAGTGGCGATTCCAAGATCAGGCACGCAAAAACTGCATCATCGTGCACCGTGCTCTCAAGGATCTGGAAGCTGGCCTCCAAGAAAAGGATGGCAAGTCTCTGGCCTCTTGCACAGAATTCATCATTCCTCATGCGTGATGATGTGTACTGCCTATTTGTTGTGCATGTTGTTTTCCTTTGTGCACCCCTTCTAATCTTTCATCTTGTTGTTCTTTCAAGGACGCCTCAGGTTGTTGCAGGACCTTGCAGGTCGGACGAATTTGTATGTGCTGGGCTTGATAATTCAGCACCCTCACTATAAATTCACGGCAGGCGATTGAAGAGCCTGGGGTTGACTGCATAACTGAAATGTTTCAAGGTCGAGCTTCAGACCTCAGAGTCAGAATGAGAAATACATCACCAATCACTGGCAAATTACGAAGGCTCCGTGGTTGTGTTTTTGCTCTTCCGTTTTATACAGACAGTTGTGTTTTTCGCATTAGATTCATTAGATGGGAGTGTTTCTGAGTGACTGGCTTGAAGCGGCTTGGCGACTGAGGCCACAACTACCTCTGGCGATGGATCTGTTTATAAGAAAATCCCAGAGGCTGTGACGCCCACGCAGAGCCAACAGCTGAGCTAAGCGCAGCGTGCTGGAGCAGGGTGTTGCGAGTACGACTCTCCAACCAGAAACCTGTGTCATTTGAATGGTTGTATTAAGGTCATCATAGTACCGTACTTTATTGATTTTGATTGACTATGTTTCATTTCCGACTTGCCTGTGTGATGGAAGCAGCTGGAGACCCCATCCCAAGCCAAATAGAACCAGTAATCAGTAATCTCATGGACAAGAAACAGCATCGTGACTAGCTTGCAGAGAAGGGGCCTCGTGATTCCGAGATATTCTGAGATTGCCTTGTGGTTGGGTGAAGAAGGACAAGTTCAGTTAAGGGCTACTGTCCATCCATGAAAGGTAGGATTCCAACGGATTTCACACCTCCCTAACGATTGTTTGCACAGATAAAACGACGATACTCATCAAGGAGGTCCTGGGCAGCAAAGCTTTGCCTTCGCAATCGCTGCTGCGATGTAAAGTGTTTCCAGCCTCTCCAAGCAGGGGCTGGATGAAGCCATAGCTTCCCGTCACGGCGTATGGTGTTGTTGGAGAGAATAGAGCTAAGGTGGACATTTGCTAGGTGGTTGTATTTCGTTGTGTTTGATCTTTGTCAGAAGAGGTGTGTCGTTCTATGCCCGCTCTCGTGCGCCTTCCTTTTGGGAATGCATATTTTACATAATTTATCGTGTATTGCAGCATTGCCATCAATGTATGTGTTTTATAATTAGTCCATATATTGAATTGTTCAATATAGATAGCATGATCTATTCATTGCACCACAAGATATATTATCGACATGATCATAGTATTGGCATGAAATCACAGCATGGATCTCAAGCCCTAGCAGGACGCAGGTTGTGATATGCAGATACATCCTTTCAGAGTTGGTATGTAGTCGGATTGGATTACATTAGCATAAATCAACAATATCGATGTGGCCTGACCAGCCAGTCAGGTTCAAGCAAACCATATAGCAGCTTGACTTTAGAGCGGAAACAGTACGACAGTAAAACATCATTTTGGCTCTGGCGTGGGAACCGAGCATGAGATGTATCCCAGCTTAGTCTGAACAAATAATGTAGCCTCCAGTCTAAAGTTGCCTTTCTCCTGTAATGCAATGACTCAAGGATTCAGGAGTTCAGAAATGCGACGGGAGGCTGGCAGAACGCCTGGCCCTGTCAAGAAGCCAGCATGGAATCCAGAAGAAACAAAATGAGTGTGGAGCTTCACAGTCTTTCATGCACTGCACTTTGGCTAGATCAATGGCACAGAAACTCGTTCGAACACGCCCAGAACTTGAATGCTTGACTTTCAACTCCTTACTGTTTCAGGCTCAGATGCAAAGCCAAAGGCAGGGATTCAAAGTTCATAAGTTCAGTCCTTTGGGAGCACACAAGACATAGCTCTTCGCTGCAGATCCTTTCTCGCAACTCTTGGAACGCAGCCGTTTTGCCTGCTGTACCTGTTTCGTTCTATTCGAGACTTTGTAAAAGTGCAAGACTTGCTTCTTGACAACTGACAAGTACTTTCGAAGATAGTTACGGTATGTGACAGTATGTAGTGCCAATGTTTGGATATTCTCACACCAACTTTCCAGCAGCCAAAGGCGTAAAATTGCATTGACTTACAGGTGCTTCTCAGAAGATACAGAACAAAGATGCAGAAATCTGGATCTAGGTGCGTGCTCCGTCACGGGGTGAAACACAGGAAGTATGTTACTGTATGTGAAAGGTCACCGACAGAATCACCTTTCATTTGTCTGAATCCACGATTTTGATTAATTTTGTAACTAGTATGTACTAGCTTGCCTGGTTTCAATTGATTTGTGCACTGCACAGCACGGAACCAAGTCCAAATTGGAATGTCATGCGCATAGGAAGTTAAGCTCATGTAGCACGTTGGTTGCAGTCGTTTCAGACACCAGAACATGGAATCCAAAGCACTCATGAGCTAGAGACAAAGATCATCACCCACTTCTGCAATTGCAGACGAAATTCATTTGTTTGACGAATCACTACTGCCTCCTTGTTACCCCTCATGATCAGTTCCACTGACTTGTCATTGTGAGTCCTCTAAATGAGTCACTGAAGGGCTTGGACTTTGAGCAAGCCCCACAGACCCAAAGCCACTTGCTGCCCCATTGGCACCAGTTTACCACGAGTGGAACTTGAAGAGCTCGGTCCCTCCATGTCACTGAGTCTGGACCGCACCAGGCACCAATCCCTGAACAATTGGTGGGGAATCAGATTGGATTTGCTTGCAATTGCAGGGGTCAATGCTTAGGTTTATGGCAAAAAGTGGCACAGAGTGCCAAGTCATACCAAGTGAAGCTACCATGCTAACAACTGAAAAATGTCCCTTGTAATTCTCGTGTCACCGCATTCGCTTTCATTTGCCAGGGATCCAGACAAGGACAAGTGGAAGCAATCCATCAAGGTGCCGAAGGCAGCGAAGCCGAAGAAGGCGCGGAAACATAGAGAGAAGAGGGAGAGGTGGGTGTGTACAGACACCTATTCAAAGATAGATCTCTAGACCTTCAAAGACCTTCAATGATCTGGATAGATTCTTACTTAGTAACTTGCACAATTTTCAGATCTTTCAGATCTTGTGACATTGACAAAACCATACGAAGCCCAAGACAAACTCCTTTTTAATGATGTATAATGATGTATATATGGTTACATATTAATATATCACATAGGTATATACAGGTGCTCTCGGTGCTGCCGCTTTCCTGAGACGCAAAGCGGCGCAAGTTGACATGATACTGTGAGGTGAAGGCTTCGTTCTGCATGACAGAAACTTAAGCACGGCAAGCATGCCTCCTTTGTGTTGAACGTCACCATATTGGTGTTAATGTGGAGCGTGAAAACACCCAACAAGCCGGTTTGAAAATTCTATAAAGTTCTACAGTTCCAGGTGTTGTTTTGCATTGCTAGGTTCACGCCAAGTTGCCAATTGAGCAGGAGATTCACAGTAGGAAGAAACGGCACCTGTGAATGGTTACATGTGCACTGTTTCCTATGCTTGGTGGACAGGTGAAGAATGTGAAGACCACGGAGATGGGCAAGACCGTGGGCAAGTTCCACTTAGGCAGGTTCTGAATTTCAGCTGCTAATTCGCGAAGCTGCATGCCAGTACCGTATATAGTAATATAGTATATGTTAGAGTCATAGCCAACTATAGTCGATTATATTACATTGTTAATACGTATAATACAATATATATACACATATTTATACAATGCAAGAATATGATATAACAGAAAATACAAATATAACCGATATAATACAATACAATGCGATATGATATGAAATATCCATATAAAACACATATTGTACTTGAGCTCTCAAGAAATCCTTGATCTTCAGCTCGTATCATACTTCAACCATTGCAGATTTGCATGAAGAAAAACACAAAACCTGGCAGACTTGATCTGCGAAGTGCAGATATCGTTTGCAGCAAGCTGACCGTGCTTGCTTCATGTTGTGAACGCTCTGCAGAACACAACACCTATAGAGTGGGCAAAAGCACCATATATCAACCCACCTGTCACTTCTGTTGCACGGGAACTAATCATTTGGAAGTGCCAGAACTCCCTTTTCCGCTCAAGAGTTCTCAAGAACCCAGTTGAAGTATGTCCCCAAAAACCGTGGAATCCGCCCGGGCAGTACCAAACTCCTATGTCATTTGCAATACAATAGAACCTGCGAAACGATAGAAACGCCTGAAAAGGGGCAAAATTTCATCACCGAGCTAAGTGAGCCTCTTGAAGCCTTGACAGAGCGTCAGCGGACTGTAGCCAGGCAAGCAAGACTTCAACCAGATCCACACCGTTCATCATGGTCTCTCAACTGACATGTATGAGGGAGTTTATGTGATGAAATGATGTTGTCATGAAATTATGCAGACCTCAAGACATTTTTTCTACTTGTTTGCATGATGATTTTGAATACCCAGGCTTTCATAGCACAGGATGGAGCTAAAGCTGAGTAGAGCTTGTAGTGTTGTTTTGCGCATAGGATTGCAAATTGTGAACGGAGCAAGATATTCATGGCTGGATCTCTTTGCAGTGCAATTTGGTATGCTGACTTCTTTTCTTCAACGCTTCTTGCGAGGTGCTAGCAAAAAGAGAAAATTGGCTGAATCACTGGGCAAAGACACACCCGGAGAACCAAAGTCGAAGAGAAGCTTCAAACTCAGCAAGATCACGCAGCCTCGAACACAAGTTTGATACGCCTTCAACGAGCAGAATTCAGAAATATGTAGAAACTCGTACAGACAATGAGGACTTCCACTCTTGACCGACGTTGGTTTGTTTGGAAAGAGGGGCTTTGAGATTCCAATTAAGTGGCCCTGACATTCCATTCAGCCATTAAGCTTGAGAGAATGTTGAAAAGACATGGAAAGAAGAAGACAGCCAGGACGATGATGACGGTTTTAGTGTTGTTCATTATGACGATGATGGTAGTGATGATGAGGATGAGCATGAGGAGGAGGAGGGGAGGAGGAGGGGAGGAGGAGGACGACCACGAAGAATTACTGTTACGCATGCTGATGGGTGGTTGATTGTTGTTGCCGGCATAGCTTCAGTGTGTGATNGAGGAGGAGGGGAGGAGGAGGGGAGGAGGAGGACGACCACGAAGAATTACTGTTACGCATGCTGATGGGTGGTTGATTGTTGTTGCCGGCATAGCTTCAGTGTGTGATCCAGGGGCAGTTTTTCATTCAATTCTAGATGTTCGATTGAGCAATTTGTGACCAGGTGCTCCTACTCCCGCTGAAGCTTGAGAGACGAGAGGTTTATTCAGTCTCACACTGGTTGTGTATCCTCAATCAGTCTGTCTCACACAATGAAGATTCAGCTCAGGCAACATTCGCAAGTTCGATCAGCATTTTTTCAGTTGAATGAAATCCTTGATTTGTTGGAAGGAACACACCGAGCATGTATCCGTGCTTGGGCTACGACGGAATGACACACATCAATTGGTCCATTGGTTCTTTGGTTTGTTTGCAATTTCATGCAATTTACCTTAAACCACTCCACTTCGGTAGTAGCTAATGCGTGTCATAAGCGGCAGATTGCACTTTGCAAGTCCAGTCCGGAGCGCAGAAACAACAGTTGGGCAGTCTTCAGGTCAAGTAGGATAACGGGGAACATCAGGTCACTGGATAATTACATGATGCTCGTAGCACCTCATAGCCATTGATAGCCCGTACATGGCAGTGACGTGAAATGCTATAGCTTGAACCTATGACATGTTCTTGACAACCAGTCCCAATAATTTTTATTTTCTTTGAAACCTGTAATATATCATATCTATGTAGTCTCTCTGTGCATAGATGTAGTATGGTATGTATTACTGAAAATAGTACAGTATAATTGAGTCTTTACATAGCATGATGCATGAGAATGATATATGTGTACATCCTTTAGTACAAGGATGTACGGCCTTTGCAACGGCCATTTCAACCATTCCCAGGAGACTTTTTACTCGACTCAGAAGCCGCATGATTGCCTTCTTAGGTGCTTTTTCGGTATCTAGCTTTGAACATGTTTGAGATACATGAACAAGTATGATGTATGTACAGATGAATGTATATATGTACCTATATATTCTATAATATTATCCGGAGAGCTGGCTTGCAGAATTGGGTGTCAGATTTCCTCTGCAAGCTTGAAATGCTTTGAGAATGACTACAGACTGGACTTGGTGACCTTTCAAAGACACCTGAATAGACTGTACAAACAGGTGCGAGATTACGTGGATGTTCTTGCGTAGGGAATAAATCCAACTTTGTCACACTTTGTCCAGGGATGCCTTGCCACTGCCATTTGTGGACTACAGCCGGTACTGTAGGTATTCCGGCGAGTGCCAAAGCGGGGGGCGGGGCTTCGGGATCCGTGGCAATGACAAAAGGCTCCATGAGCCACTCAGCGTTACTTGTGTGTTGGATGGTCGATGGAGACGATGCTCACGATGCCGCAAAGTCAATGACGGATCGTAAGGCTTCCCATACCAACCTATATACTTACTGTACCTATACCGCGTGCCTGAGTCTATTTCAAAAGAAACCTCCAGCCGAAGTGCCCACTTGTGGCCCTCATTTCTCCTAATATATGGTCCTTGATTTCATAGATTCATAGGGCATCTTGGCATTTCTTGTGCGCAGGTTTGGACAAACAGACGCAGCCCCTGAGAAGTCCAAGTCAATCACAATGAACTTGAGCCGATTGCACTACATAAGCTACTACATAGGTATGTCTCAACAACACCTCAATGGAAGCACTCGACCTTCTCTACTGCAACCCAAGGATGCTACTTCTATATATCTTTCCAAGTCAGTCAAGTTGCCCCCTAAACACGGATGAAGCTTAGGTAACAACAAGAGGTTGACAACACGCTATTTGCATGTGTTTGCTGGGGATAGGTGAGTGCAAACCACCAAGCAAAATGCGCTGTCGCACAAATTTCTCTAGTGGCCCAAAATTTGCGGTTGCTGTTTGTTTTCAAGAACACTGACACGAGATGAAATGAGGGCAAGGGTTGCATGGCAGCTCCTGGAGTACTTTTTGAGAGTTTTCCCCACACTCTGTTGGCAAACAGCCATATCCTAGTATCAATGCCCTTCCTCTTGGGTACGTACGTTGGAGAACAGTTTTGCTGGTCTTTGGACAATTCTATCGCAATGGGAGAACAGAGCCTGGAGATGCCTGGAGCAGATTCTTTAATTTGTAAGATTCAGACAGATCCAGACCAAGACCCCATGGGATTTTTTGCCAATGCCTCCAGTGAGGTGGTGTCAGTGGAACCCGGACGCAGCTGGCAGGATCCTCGAGGATGCAATTTATGATAGCATTTTGAAGATTTGTTGTCATTGACATGTTGACCCTTTAGCTGCAAAATCTCTAATTCACGAAACCTTCGCACTTGGGCATTCGGTCCCTTTTACTGCAATGATTTTCTGAGTTGAGATTTCGTGCAGGCTGGGACCTACCTTGCAGAGCAGACTCACTACCAACCACCCAAGTGACCTCGAGGGGTCGGTGATCTGTGATTCTCATCACCTTGCCTTGTCCCCTTGTCCAGTCGAGAGTGTTGAACGGATTCCATATGATTCGATGTCTTTACTTCAGGTATACCTTGATCAGTGTAAGCTCTGCTCTGGGGTGGGGCACCTCAGATTTCCATAGATTTCTAGGAATCTGGCGTGGAGGTGGACATGTTTTGATATGTTTCAATGCCGGGAAATTATTGAACTGAATAACTTCATACTCAGTACTGTTGAATGACTCAGTATTTGTGCAATTGACTGAAAGCTTCGAGTTGGCTTTTTGAATTGTGATTGAATGACTTGTGCCTCTGCATGCTTGCCGCAATATGTATTTTCATCCCTTGTCATGTTGGTTCGTGTATACAATCCAGAAGTTGGCAGAAGCCAGAGAATTAACTAGGGGAGAAGTAAATGAGCCACTTGATGCCGCAGATTTTGAATGCAGAGCGGTGATTTCATGTACAGTAAATGGTGATGATCGGGATGTTTGTGTTGAATCCGCTTTCCTGGTATCGTTGTGCAAGACCTCACAACTGGTTGGAAGTCTTTGGCTTGTGCAGAGCTGTGAAGTTTGCCTGGTGTACGTCAGTTGCCTGTTCGCTTGCCCTACCACGCCATTGGCACATATGTCAACACATCTCCCGGCAAACCCCTCGCTGCAGTGTTCGGTGTTTCAATATGAGAAGACAGGCCTGATGGCTGCCCAAAGCATTTGCCCAGTTCCACACCGGGCGGAGGCTCTTTTGGAGGGAGGTTATCCCCTAAATACAGAGCATGAATGTTTGGTGACTTAGCAGTTCCACAGAGCTGTTTCGGTTTGTGGTACTGAAATCACCAGTGGCAAAAGATTACAGACTATAAAGATGATGACTAAGGTGACTACAGTGAGGGCAGAGGGATCAGAGTGCATAGTTTTCAATCCGCCTAATTATTCAAGAGAATAGGTTTGTCTTTGGCTCTGCTGTTTTGATGGCTGGAACTTTTGTCGACTCTTCAATTTGTTTACAGTACTTTAATGTACGTACTTTATATAATCATACTGGTAAGAGATTAGTGATTAGTGCAATGGTAGCGTTACCAATTATATAGTGGTAGGCGAGATGAACGCACGAGCTTTCCCCTTGCTTGTCATTATGTTTCACCATTATGTGGCATGGGCTTATTGTTTTCTGGTTTGGTCTTCTAAATCATTTGATGTGAGGATGAATGCAAGAAGAAATGCAATGCAAAATAATCAATCGTGTCAATCATTCAGGCGGTTCGGGGTCTTTGATGCCCCTCAGAATAATTTATGATAATTCAAAATACATGCCACTGGCATTGGGAGCCAAATGTCACGAGGCGGCAACACGTGCATTATCTGCAAACGGTTTGTCCTTTCTTTTGTTTCTGGATGTTTTTGGCACGTTCCCAGGTGCTCCTGGCAATACACCACGCCTTCGTCAAGGAGGACCAGCACCAGGTGCGCCATTGCTGGAAGTGTTGCACTTGTCGCCTCAAGATTGATCAAGACCTAGTACCAAATTGGATAGTAATGGCAAGTAGATTTATTTTCAGGGGAGGGTTTCACAACTGCCGGCAAGACTGCTTATATCGATACAATTTCCAGAACCGACCTTCAAAAAAAAAAGATGCCAGAAGTGAGAAGCCGTACAAACCCTACCTGATCAATTGCAAGTTCACGGCGTCTGATTTGTAGCCCTGGAGTGTTTTATTTGTAGGCCACCCTGTGGTGTTTTAGGGGAAGCCGGGAAGCCACGTTTCCCACGTTTCATGACTTGCGCTCTGCCAGCTACGGTGATCCCAGCCTTGGCGGACATGGAACCGCTCCTTCAGGACATAGATTTTTCTAAGTGGACCGGGATTGACTTGACGGGCAATAAACCGAATAAGGACGAATAAGGAATATGATGGAATATGTAACCGAATTTAATCTTTCTTGATTGGGAGAAGGCATTCGATAAGATTAATCACATTTAATCACGAAAAAATGTTACAATTGCTCAGGAGGCTTAACATCCCAGAGGACTTACTAGCAGCAATCAGTTCTTTATATAGGCACCCTCAGTTCCAAGTTACACACCGTGAAAGAAATAGTGGTGGTTGCCTTAAAGAACTGGAATCGGGCAAGGCTGTGCCCTCAGTCCCTACCTTTTCATTTTATTCATGCACGTCATGGTTGAAGATGTGAAGAAAGATCTAATGACCCAAGGCACAGAAAAGAATTCCAAGGCATTCATTTTTCAAAGAGTTACTGTACGCTGATGAGACACTGGTCCTGGCCAAAAACTTCAGAATTGCGAATCAATACCTCCATTTGATTGAAGAAGAATCTACGTGTTTGGACCTATCTTTGAACCACTCGAAATGCTGTTATATTGCTTACAACTGGCAAGGTCAAGTCTTTTTTCAAAATGGGGATCGTATGACTTCAACTGATGAAGCAAAATACTTAGGAGCATCAATCACACAGACAATAAACCCGCGACATGAAATCAGAAAACGCATTTCCGCCACGATGGTCGTTTTGAAAAAGCTTGATGTCTTCTGGTTAAAAAGTCAATGCAGCAAACAAATATGGAAACTCTTAGTCTACAATGCGGTTATTACTAGCAAAGTGCTGTATGGACTAGAGACCCTTGAACCCACAGAATCGGCCAGTCGTTTACTCAATACTTTTCAACTTAGAGGTCTCAGAAAAAATCTTCGGCTACATACGACCTACATACAGCGACAGAATACCAATGAGTCTGTCTACAGAAGAGCCAACGAAATAGCAAATGGGGCAATTAAACCTTTGACTGAAATTTTGGCTGAATGGAAAATGAGATTACTAGGACATGTTCTACGTAGAGAGTGACAGCACCCACTCCACCAAAGTACTTTCTCTACTTCTTCAGTCATACCCAGAGAAACCAATTGATTATAGAAGAGTTGGACGCCCAAGACAGTTCTGGACAACCACCACTATGGAGAGAGCATGGGAACTTATGAAATTGGAAGATACCTCATTACCACAGGTAAGTTTTGATAAAACCAACCGTCACATAAGAGAAATGATTCTAGAACACGCTCGTCAATACAAACGGCCATTCACAAACGAGAAAAAACAAAATATCTCAGTGTGAAAAACTTCTCTGTGTGAAGGACCCATCTCAATTTAAGTTACCCATTACGATGTGAGCTGCAAAATCTCAGTGTGAACTACCCACCTCAGTGTGAACATACCTTTTCAACACTTTTATTTTGAAGCACTATAGCGAGAGGCCCTAGGACATGAGAGTTAGTTAGGAAGTAGTCTAGTGCCAACGACCTGAGGCAATGGCGTAGCTGCAGGTTATGGCAGAAAAAGGAATATGTACACTTATAAGATGATTGATAAACATATGATATATATTTTATGATATAATATATTTACATGCATATTCATATAGAATACTGTATATGCGTATATATATTTATATGAGGAAAATCACGGTTGCATGTAGACTCGACATGTCTCCAATGTCTCAGGGATCTTTGTTGTGACGTGTTCTGCAACCAAAGCGTTTTTGGTCATCTTGAACAACGAAGTCATCTAAGTCCAAGTGCCCCTTCATTTTTACTCATGTTTGTGCAAGCAGCCGCAAAATTGCAACAATAACAAAGTGAACAACAATAGCAAAGGGAACAACATGGGAACAACAATAGCAAAGGGAACAACAATAAGAAGAGCAATAGCAAGGAGAAGAAGCAACACTCATAAGAAAACGACGAATCAGAATAAGAAGACCGACAATAATGATACTGTGGAATCATGATAATGAACATGATATTGATATTGATATTGATATTGCTAATGATGATAAGACTGATAGTGAACACAATCATGAGAAGAACAATCAGAAAAATAAGATGAACGAGGAGAAACATAGAAAGAAAAAGAAGAAGAGCAAACATGAGCAAACAGCATAGGTGCAGAAGAAGAAGAAGAAGAAGAAGAAGAAGAAGAAGAAGAAGAAGAAGAAGAAGAAGAAGAAGAAGAAGAAAAAGAAAAAGAAGAAGCGCATGACGAAAATGACACATTTCTAGAACATTCTAGAACACTAGCAAGAGTAACAAGCAGAAGAACAAGCAACATCAGTGCAACCACGGGCACATCAGCCAGGTCCATGAGCCATCACCCTTGAAAGCCATTTGACAGTTTTTGAAACGAGAAATTGCATAAACAGCCGAGGACAACGAGAGGCCCGGAGCTGAGGGGCTCTGGTTCCAACTTGACTTAGGGATTCTGATTTCTGCGTAGTGTTGTTCCCCAATGCGTAGCGAAAGGTTCCCGATTATAGTTGGGGGTTTGGGGGTAGTGCTGTTCGTCGATTTCGTCGTCCGGACCGCAACTGTTCGCACCGATTCGCAGTGAATTGCTAAGTGATGCTAAGTGCATGGTTAATGTTCGTCAACTGCATGCAATTGGGGAGTCTCCAAAGTGTGGGTTGTGGGTGACGTCGCGAGATTCACGTTTTGCGTGACAGGGGCAGCTTTTCCTGCGACTTCGTGTTGCTCTGATGGGTGTTTTTTGTCGCAAGCATAATGAAGTTACTGGTATGATGTCTTGATGCACGTATCACATGGCAGGTGCAACTTTTGCTTAGAATGTGTGTTTGGTTGCAGGGGCAGTATTCAGTATTGATAATTATTTGGTGCAGACGTTGAACGGCCGCGGCAGGGCTGTCTTATTTTCAGAGGTCGCAGCTTTTCGTCGCTATTCTTTTGTGACGTGCACTGCACCGGAAAGGGAGCTGTGCGTGGGGTTAGGATATGTTTGTGCAATTGTGTTTTGCGTTGTATGGCATAGCTGTGTTCTGTGGATTTCTTGCAGCGTTTTGCACTCTATGGTAGAATATCAACTGTAGAGAGGTGTTGTAGAAGGGTGCTGTAAAGAAGTGTTAAAGGAAAGGGTTCGAGAGGAGCGTGGCAGTGTTGGTTGGAGAGAGCGTTGTGGAGGTTATTTTCGAAGGGCGTTGTAGAGAACTGTTGTAGAAGAGTGTCGTAGAAAGGTGTTGGAGGTGGTGTAGAGAAGGGCTGAATGGTGTTGTAGAGAAGTTTTGGAGAGACGTGCTGTAGAGAACCGTGGAGAAGGGTATTGTAGAGAAGCGTTGGCGGGATAAATCGGTCACATGCAAACGTGTCAGGGTTTTCACGTCGTGGCGACGACGTCTTACGAGAAAATGATGTGGGAAGTAGCGTTGTATAAATTGGATTAAATTGGATTAAATTTGGTATAAATTTCAGCTTCCTGGTTTTGAATCCTTTGGAAGTCAAGGCTGTCCCGATCTTTGAATTTCCAATTTCACATCACTCGTACCACACTTGGTCCATGAGGCGAGCAAAAGTCCAGGGCTGAGCTTTGGGTAAATCGATGAAACATATCGCTCAAGCATTGGGTTGCCAAATGTTGGTATCTCGCTTAAAACATTGGGAATTTGCATGAATTTGCAGTATACACATTTTTTTTCCAGCAAAGCACTTGGTGTTATCGCCCCACCTTCGAGTCCAACGAACTTGTTGAGGAGAGATGTCAAGAGAACGAGGTTCGGGTTTCAACCTGCAAACTGCGTTTCGCGTGATGTTTCTTCGTTCTCACAGCATTCACGGAGCAAGAAAAAAGAACACAAATCATCCAACCTAGTGTCAGACTTGATAGACTGATAGACTTCATAGACTTGATGAATAGCTTTGGAGCAAACTTGCAGATGTCATCAATGTCTTACAGTCTGAATATTGAAAAGGAGAAAGGCAGTGGCTGTTCTATTGCTAGGGATAAGAAGAGTTCTCCAACCGACAAGAGGAGACCTCAAATCCCCATAGCGCAACCTGCTAGAAACTGCTAGTTGCCCAGGCAAGAATTACTTGTATGAGTTTTAGAGTGTGACACGGATGCCTGCCTGCTCTCAACTGTGACTAATGTGATATTGATACTATCATTGAAAGATCCAAACTGCAGGTCTGATTTTGGCTTTCAACACCTGAAACCATCAATCCGATTTTCAGCAATAAGATTCAGTACAGATTGTACACTGCATTTTTAACCGTGAACCCTGGTGGCATTGATTGTGTTTACGATCACAATCCCTTTGAGGCAGACAATCTTACTAAAACTAAATCAGTGTTAGAGGACAAGGAAAGGGCTACAATCTGGCCTGGTACTGTACATTATTGACCTTCCAACCTTCCCTGCAGGAACACACTGGTCTAGCACTGAGCTACGTGAATTGTCGCACAAGCTGTTCCGAAGGAAGATAGAACAGAACGATACGACGATACATAACTACTGTTTCTGAAGTTTTCCGTCAGTAGATATCAAGCTTCTGCTCTTATTGAGTGTGATTCTGAATCCTGAGCTTTGACTGAAGTCATTTGACTTCAGGAGCTGTGGAGAACCTGGGTGTTGAGGCGCCATTGTTTGATGTGTCAGCAAATCAGAGAAATTTGGGTCTTAGAAGTGTGAAGTGAATGCACATCACGATAGCAGCATCTCCTCTCCTCCGATTGATGGGATATTACTGTATGATTGATTGTGATTGTATGGTACAGCAGGCAGATGCGCCAAGCGCTCGTCGACACAAAGCTCGGTGGGGAACTGAGAAGCAATCGAAGCAATGCTGTAACTCGGTTGTAATTGTATTCTGATATTATGTAATGAAAAAATAAAGCAAGGGGAGTTGAATGAAAGCAGTTGCCATTGGGGCCCAATGGGGGGAAGCCACAAATGTTTCCTCTGAATGCTCGTAGTATGAAAGCAGTGTTTCAGGCTTAAAGGCTCGAAGTTAAGGGTTCGTTGTTGGAACGTCCAAGCACAAGAGTGCCGAGAGTGCCCTGATGTTCTGTTCACGTTAGATTTGTTCAACGGCCTTCTACTCAGGGATCGGGAAGCACCGACGGAGGCGCCACCATAGTTGTGGAAGATTTGTGGGGCCAGTACTTGCCAATATGAGATGCTTTTTGCTCGTTGCAAGTGTATCAATGCCAATGTAGAGTGACCTGCTGGGAAGTCAGGAAGTTTATTGTGTTGTCCACTGGGCGATGTGAATCAAAAGAGAGGTGGAAACTGGATGGGTTTTCCAATGTTTCCACCCCTGAAGCTGAAACATCCAGTGATGAATCAGTGATGAGTGTTTCCTTGAGGTGCTGGGTAGATGAGCTGATTTGCATGTGTTGCATTTGGATGCATTTGGCCCAAGAGCCTGCTCAGCCCAAGAATGATGAGACATGCCAGGGCGCCAAGATATCCTGTAATGAAACCACTCTGTGTACTGTATATATTATTGTAGACTAGACATGACTAGACATAAATATCTAGGAGTGGCTCCACAAAAGCAGTAGCACTCTGAAGATCAAGCCATGGGAAGATTGAAAGGGAAATCAAGAAATGGTTGAATTTCAGCCAGACATGAAGCTTCACATGGGAATGGACTGAAGCTCAACATTTGGTCACTAGAAATCTGCATCTGCCATGCCGCTGGAGCCAGATTTCCTTCATGCAGTGGATGGGTTGCTGTCGTCCTGGTGGGGCCATGAGGAGGTGCCAATTCGGGACACGGATGAGTCAGGGCGCGACAAATTGCCGGGCAAATACCTCAGACATAAGCCCTTGTATGCCCTTAATATGATTACACACGATTCACATGACTACACTATATTGTGCCTTACATGCGACTCAGCGTAGGTGGAACCATCAAGGCTTAAAGTTTCAATTTTAATGGTGCTATGCTATCTACGGTAGGAAGAATTATATAGAGAATGCATCGAATGCACCGTAGCCCCAAACCCAGATCCATCCGCGGTAGAGCTATCCAGATTTTGCATTCTTTTTGTCTGATTTCATTCTGCCTTCTTTGGAGTCACCACTGCCAATTTGGGAGAAACAAAAAGGGATCATTACAGGCATGTCCCTTTGCAAAAAGAATCCAGCATGTACTAAACTGAAGAAGGAATTTCCTCATCTTGGGTGCAAGTTGAAAATTGCAAAAGGCATTGAATGTGATAATAGAATCTCTATAGAGATCGGCTTACTGTGTAGTTACTGTATCATTCACCAGGGGTTCATACTCGTAGACTCGAGTTGCTTTGTTTTTTCATACTTGCTTGTGCAAAGTCCTTGTTTTTGCGCCGCCGCCCGCTATTCCAGGAGGGTCTCCAACATGCGCATGCCGGTGTAGAACATGCAACTGCGGAGGCTTCCCGATTTGTGATTGACAGCTTCATGCCATCATTTTGCACCTACCTATACGTTGCCCGAAGTTTTCATATTTTCATATTTTCTAGCTTTTTGCCTCGTTCTGTTGATTCAGGCTCATCAGATGCACCACTCTGACTTCAGTTCCTTCTTGGAGAGACCAGTCCAGGCACCAAAGATGTTTGGACTTTTTTATTTGCAGGTCTGTGTAGAGTGGAGATGACAGGACTTGACAGGATCACAATTCACGGTACGACCCTATGGCGATTTGCATTTGATGCAGCAACAAACAGGAGAAACGTGGAGAAACCGTGAACAAATACGACATAGGATGAAATAGGATAGGATTGCAGATTTAAGAAATATTGTTTCCAACCAGAGTCATAGTTCTCGAACTCACGAGATTGGCGTTGAATCAGAACAAACTTGTTCTAAGTTTACAATGTGTTCAATTGAGCTTGAGAACTTTAGAGAGCGGCTTCGGTGTGACTTGTGTGTCCTGCCGAGCGTGGTGCGCAGGGCAGTTTTATGTGGACCACGGAGCAGCTTTTACAACGCCGGCAACAGCTTCGGGTGGTTTCTGGGCAAAAGACAGGTCAGCTCCAGACGTTGCATCAAGTTGCTCTTTATAAGTCAGGATTCATTAGGATTTCTTTTTGAAATCTGATTCTTTGTTCCGAAAAGCTTCAAGAGCCTTTACATCGGGAGCTGTTCAATTACAGGCTCATGTATTTTCTGGCATGTCATAGCAATTGATCCTTTGGTTTCAAAGTGGGGATGCTGTAGGTGATTCTATACGTCATGAGAGCAGAATCCATCCTGACTTTAACTTTCTTTTACCACAACAGCGAATCTGGAACATCCTCTCAAACTGAAAGATGTGTGATGTGACTTGTGCCATTCGTGAATTAAATGAAGAATGAATGGAATGGTGCTTGCAAGTGATTGCAAGTGATTCTGTAGCTGTTGTCTGAGGCTGTTGGTGTAGAAAGCTCCGTAGTAGCCTCTGGGACTGGTCTCTTCATTGCCAAGCTAATGCGCAACTTGGCAGCAGCAGCCTTGAATTGCAAGAAATTCACGGAGCCTCCATTTAGCGCATTTAGCCGCCCAAATTCTGGAAACTCTTGGCTTTGTACGGATGAGGAACTCTTCGGGCAGGTTTCAGACCTTTGGGAACTTTAGTGTCTATCATCGTCGATCATCAATCACTCCGCCACTTTCCACGTATCGCTGCGAGGGATTCTGAAGCGCATTCAAGCAGAGGAGGACTGTTGTGGAGACAGATCAGCCTCATGCAGCCACCAATGTACCGTCTTTGCTCATTTGTTTGATTTGTGTCAAATATATTTACATGTATCGAAGTGCAGTCTTGAAGCCATGCATCTCTTTTGGAAGGAAGCCAAGGAAGCTGAATTGGAGACAGATCAGGAGAAGACAGATAAACCGAACTGTCTTTGAGAAAGGCAAAATGAGAAAAGTGAAACATGTTGACACACAGAAGGACTGCGGAAGCTGTCCTAGGTGACACCTTGCATGGGTTGCAGAGTCATTAGTCTAAAGTATTCTTGGACCAAATCATGGTCAGTGGACAAATTACTTGCATCCTTGCAAGTCAGGAATTGTGCTGCACGCCAATGGGGAAATGAACTAAAGTTTCAGCAACCTTCTCAGTGAGAAAAGGGAGGGTGTTTGGCCCAATTTCTTCCTGCTCAATGCAGGAGAGCCAAGAAGACGTGACTGACGATGAAGACGTAGAGGCTGGATAGCGCCTCCACGTTCACAGATCTTTGGCCCTCCAAGCATACAAAAAGCTCCCGCATGTGCCTACCATTCAAGTTTGGTCCTTGCTGGAGGCAGCACCTCCCATTGGAAATGTGTTTCCTGGCCTGCAAGAGAAGCATTGTTGCACCGTGAAGCACTTCGGGCTGTGGAGACTGTTCAACATACTTGTGTATTATCGTGTTGTGTTACTTGCAGTATGTGCTTGTGCGCTTTGAATCCAAAGATTTCAAAACATGTTGAAAAGCTGTTCTTTTGACATTTCAAACTTACTATCGCAGTGGCACAGTGATTCGCCCAAATCATTACGTGAACCTTTTGTGTTTTCTCGAATTGTGTCATCAAGAATCAGGCGCCTTAACCGAAATTTTGCACATCAGAAAGGACTGTCTAGGAACTTTTGTGACCACGTAGTGCGTTGTCTGACAATGCATCGGGCTGCAATTGCACAGTCTGCTCCAACAAGGTCGCTCTGAAAACTGTATCTCTACGTAGCAATATTCTATCCCACATCCAGACTTCTGTCATCATGGCTTGCTGTGTTGCTTTCACTGACGCATTGGTTCTGCCCTCGATGTGATTGCAAGACTCACATAAACTCACTATTGAGATTGATGCGTCGTCAGAAATAAATGCCAGACATGAGTTTCTTGATTCTGCAGTAGATTGCAGGACATGGACCGTAGCTCATTCCTTGCCAGTCTGATTTAAAGTGGATGGCACAATAAAATGTAACTGTATGGCTGGATGGGTTTTTCAAGACGGCCGTTGCTTTGCAGGACTTGATGATCGAAAAACGGCTGCCTTCGCTCACCTCTGAACGGCCAATTGTTGTAGAACTGAACGTGTTGCATCGCTCCAAGCATCGGTCCAAGCAACATGGCATTTTCAGTGACCTCAAGCTTCAAGTGAATTCTGAGAGTGACCCCACTGGTTGTTGTTTTTGGTTCCGCGAAGCTTACGACACTCATTTGGAATTGCAACCTTTGCACTGCTTGCCTAAGCAAGAGCGACCAGCGCTTCAGTCTGGGGAGGACTCGTTTTCTTTCAGACCACCGGCGCGGCAGGAATCGGCTTTAAGTGGTCAGAAAAGGTGCGTAGATGGAGTTTGTTCACAAGCAGTTCAGTGGGCCAATTTGGATGATGATCTATAGTGGCAATAATGGCTCGCAGAGGACATGCTCGAATTCTATCGAATTCTGTTTGATGTTCTGACTGAGATACTTGTATGATACAATATCGAGCACCTAACTTGCTATAGTTGATACATTGATTACATGATGATAGTGTAGTGTAGCTTTGGCGGCATTGCAGCCTCCCCAGGCCTTTGCGCGGCTATGCTGTGGGCATCGTCCCTGGGTTGCTACCAGGACCGATTGGCACATCTATCAGAGTAGTAGGACATTGACATACTATACTATACCTATCCTACAATGTACTGTACCTAATTACAACACCATCAGGATGCTGATAGATTCCTTCCGGCTGGATGTTCTTTTTGAATTGACTTATGATACAGAATACAGCAACATTGCCCTGACCATGTCAAGACAAGCCAAAATTGAGAGCTGTTGGTTCAGGAAAGGCTAGCTGCTTTGCAAGAGTGGCGGGTCTTATTTACATCATTTCGCATCCATACTACAAGGGACTCATATACTCTAAGTCTTCGTATGTGGTGACATACAGCAGATTTTTCACCATTCCATCATATGATATACGTATATAAGATATATATGTATATATAATCTGCACATGCATTTGCATGTACGATCGTGTAGACGTAGTCATGGTATAATCAATGTGTAATTTGTTTAGGCATGGTAGTACATACCACAATTAGATGAATGCCGCCATCTTGGTGAGGCCCTTCAGAATAGATTGACCCAGTTGAGCATCGAAGAATGTGCAATCTTGAGTACAGCTCACTCTTACGTCCCGGCTTTACTCAATTTCATGTGCACGCGCTTCTTGGTCTTCTCAGTCGAAGTCCATCTCAACATTTGTGTGCTATACCGGCTATACCTTCAGAAGTCTACACCGATCCGACCCGGACTACGACGTCAATTGCAGAGATCCAGCTGTCTTCTTTCTACTTCTGCAATTGTATCCAGCCATCATCATCATCACCACCATCATCATCATCATCATCATCACCACCACCACCATCATCATCATCATCATCATCATCATCATCATCATCATCATCATCATCAAGGAGTCTTCATAATCGAAGCATCATCATCGAATCATTATCGAACCATCGGAGCATCATCACCATCAGCAGCAACAGCATCATCATCATCATCATCATCATCATCGTCGTCATCATCGTCATCATCATCATCATCATCATCATCATCATCATCATCATCATCATCATCATCATCAATGTTGCCACTGTAGATACTATTCTGCAGTGCAGTACGAGCTTTGCGACTGGATAAGACCAATGAGAGATTGGTGTGATTGGTGGGCGGATATTGGCGGATGGATCTATTGAATGATCAAAATTTGTTGCCATTCCTTGTGGATCAAGCGGCGCTGTCTACTAGCTTGGACTGTTGTGGACTTCGGATTTCTAGAGATATCTGCTGACTCCCACTGCTCTAGGACTGATGCAGAGCTCTATGCGTATCTAGCTCAACGAAGTGGTGATGCCCAGATATCTCTCAAATCACGAACTCACACTGAACATATTTTGTGTGAACAGAATTCTGTAGCGTTCGCGTCTAGGAAACGAGAGAGGGAGAGAGAGAGAAGTGTTTAAAAACTCTGTGGGTGCGTGTGTGCATTTCATTGTTCTAGTTGGCCATGGGCACGATGTCAGTTACTTGGTTTGGGGATGTTGATATCCTTATCCACCACGCCTTGAATACCGGAAACCATTGAATGCACTTCAAGCTGCATGCGGAAATCACAAGAAGACCATAAAATCAACCAGTGGACTGACCATGCACTGGGATATACCTAATGTGCATCCCCAATGTTTAAGGTGGATCCTTGAAGTGAGACAATGCAAAGCGAGATTCCTTTTGCAAACCATCATTCTCATTCATTTTTAAGTTCCAGATTGCACTTTGAGTCACTTTGAGGGTAAAAAGCTGTAATCATAATCAATCATATGAATAAGATAATAAGTTTGAAGACTTAGCCTCAAACCAGACAACAAGACCGACTTGAGGAACTTGTGTCAGATCTTTTCCGATCCTGAGATCAATTGATTGCAGGCAATGACCCTAGCATGGCGGAGCTTGCAGAGTCTCCTTCCCCGAAGGCGTGACGTTGGGGCTTCCCCAAACAAAGACCCGAAGCCCGAAGCAACGACTTATCCAGTCTAATGGTCCACTTGTTGGGAATGTTGGGCAATACTGCACATATCACATATTATCACATCCCGTGCAACTCCTGAGTCCTGATGTCATCCCCACTGATGCCGCTCAACCTTCCACCAGCGGAATGTGCCAGTCGTGACCAAACCACGTTATCTGACAGGCAGATGAAACGCCCCGCTCTGTGGCCAAAGGCTTAGAGGTCTTAGAAGGAGTACTTGGGGACCACAACGAGGTTCTTAATCAGAATCTAACAATGCCTAAGATCTAAGATCCAGTGCAAAGCAGCAGTTGCTGGCTGCGCTCTTCGTTGGCAGTATGAAATACGATGGAAATCCATTGAACATATAAAACATGTTGATTTATTTTTATATATACGTAATATCATGTACTCGTACAAGTTTTGGAGCATATTATAGTATAATACAAATGCAATGACAATACAACATAATATGATGACATAACATAACATGATATAAAACATATTATAAGACACAATATTAATATAAGACACAATATGAATGATATGATATGATATGATATGATATGATATGTTATAATATGATGTGTTATGATATGATGTGTTATGATATGATGTGATATGATGTGATATGGTACAATATAGTTGAATACGATAGAACACGATTTAATATGATCTATGACATGCAGGATATGTAATAGGATATGATGTAATGTATATATATATGTACATTATATTCTATATTCTATATAGTATGATATGAGATGATATAGGATATGATATATAATATGATATAATATGATATAATATAGTATATGGCAAATGTGCTCAAATCAAGATCTCGATGCAAGGTTTGCAGTGTACAGGCAGCACGCATGTGACAGATCCGCAGTGTAAGGATATTTATTTTTGACAGCTTGTGGCAACGCCGCAAAATGATACGTAGAATGTATGAATACTTGTACTATGTATATGTGTATGTATCTGTATGTAAATTTTATAAACACATGCCCTCGTGTAAGTGGAATTACATCTTATACTTTGCCTGCGTGTGTATTGATTTGTATGAATATATTTTGTATGCACGTTCGGGTTCACAAACTGCACACCACAATGTTTGGTCTCTCATTTTCTTCCGTTCATGGGTTTGGTCACGTCCTTCATCCTTTTGTTGGATGGATTGGGCCCCTGAGGATGTAGTACTGTCAGCTATACGAGTAGGGTTTTTCTGTGCCCAGGCAGTATCCTGAACGAAACCTGACAGACATCCATTCACTGTGTCGAATTTGATAACATTTCCCTTGCAGTAATCAACACCTGAACAAACAAGAAAAGAATCAATACAATAAAGTAGTCTTATAGATAACCATAGATAAAGATTGTCTTTCAATCTGTGGCTTCATCAAGGTGAAACAAAGGCACGCTACTCACACAGAACTCTTCGACTTTGTTCTACGACAGGTGCCTTTGGTGGGAAAGGGACATGGGACATGTACATCAGAACTGTTGGGCAAACCATAGACCTCATGGTAGGTTTCGCGAGCATTGCCTCGGATGTATGATGTTTGATATCGCATGATATCGCTGTTTGAAATTTGCTCCCAGGTGAGGTGGAACGTATGTGTAATTTGATGCGGAATGTCCAATCTGAAGAATCAGCAAGTTCACAGTTTTGGGATGCCTGGGATGGCCTACAGTGTTTGACAAGTTACTAGTTGGCCAAACTGTAGGTAGATTCGCATGTTTGGGTGTGATTTCATGGGTCTACGTTGGGTGTATCAGATCATACAAAAGGCTAAGCCTCTCCATTCTCCAACTATGCTGTGCTACTGAGATCTACTGAGGGTGGGGTGTGGTGAAGGATGTCAGCAATTCTTGATCTTGCACATAGACTGAAAGGTTTTTTGGATGCTTCCTGTTACATATTCCTGAATCCTGAACAGAAAATCACTGAAGTAGCCATTTCCGATCACGCACTAGAATTTCTATCGTTTTGTTTTGCCTGGCTTGATCTGGAACTAGAATCACGATATCATTTGCACGGGAAATCATACAATGTTTGCTGTCTACGAAATACATTCATACAAGCTCCATGACTCCATGTACCTTTAGGACCAATCTCGCCCGCAAAGTGTGTCCTCAAGCAGAGCCGTGTGGGGACGCCTTGATGGTTTTGCCGCTTTGCGATGTCTTGTTTTGCCAATTGGCATCATAAAACAGAGCGTCAGCTCTTGGGCAAGCGCAAGGTTTGAGACAGTGTAGCCAGCACATGCCAGCACAACAGACATCATCACCATCATCATCATCATCATCATCATCATCATCATCATCATCATCATCATCATCATCCCCATCATCGTCGTCATCATCGTCGTCATCATCGTCATCATGATCATGTTCTGCAACGCTTGCCTCCTGCATTTCTAATTTTGCTCAGCGCATACCTGTACTTACCAGTGTTTGCAGGCGTGGTCTGATACTTAGGTTCTGGAGTTCTTTGCCTAGCGGCGCTCTCGGTGGCTGCCAAATTCAACCACAGCCCCGCCTTGTGTTCAACTATTGCGACAAGAATCCTTTGACAATCTTTGACAGTTTTAAAAGTACAGTATTCAAAAGATTTCAGAAGTATTCTGACATGATTTCAAGCACGGCAAAAGCAGATCACATTTGATGCCATGGGCATTTAGGATTTCCAGAAGCAAACGTGTCTTGTAGCACCGATTAGGAAGATGTCGGAAAGATCTATTGAATTTTACTAGCTGTTGGTGAGGTTCGCCGAAAAGCTCGCCGAGGCATCAGGGTCTTTTCGAAAGCGCACTTTGCACATTTGAGCGCTTGAACACCAAATAAATGAAAATACAGGAACTGGAGGGAACATGGGTGCACTAGGTGTACCAGTCCTCGGGTGGGCTTGTTTACATTGAATGTCTTCTCAACGCCAGGAGACGGGCGAATTTGCCGAAATCGCGAGAAAGCGTCTGGAACTTTGACGGAAAAGGGCTGATCACATTTGTCTGCCCAAGCGATGAGGATCAAGAATATGGTACTCAGGGTTTAGAGACATATAGACTATAGATGACAAACATTATAATATACTCATATTTTTAAGGGTACCGGGAAAAGTCACCTGTTAAGGCTTTCTGTTCACTACTTATGATTCTTTCCAGTACGTGAATGCTACATTATTGTACATCATGATGCATTATGAGCATTCAATATCAATTTCATTGATATTCAACCTGAACTTCATGGAATTACTCGATGCGAAACTGAAAGCTGGTCAAGTTTGCTTCTTCCATGAGAAACTGCGACTCAATCCACTTGCAACCCAAGACCACTGAGAGGGTCCCAATTTTCCCCAACAGTACTTCATTTGAAACACTGAGAGGGTCACTATTTCCTCCATTTCCACTAATTTTTTGGATCCATATCCAGCCAAAATGCAGTTAAGAAAAGTAAAGAATGGAAATAGGGGAAATAGGGGGCCATTCTGCCTTTCCAAGTCCCGGGTCAACAAGACTTGCTTATCAATAGGTGGTGGTGCTGACAACCAAGTCTGTTTATGCATCTTGAGGATTGTTCACTTTATTCCAGATTTGAATGCTCCATCATCAGAATGCACTGAATATGCAATCATACGATAGCCCATGTTTTGAAATCTCGCCTTTGAGGCATAATGTTTGAAATCTCGCCTTTGAGGCATAATGTTTGAAATCTCGCCCTCAAGGCAGATAAAACCGTTTCAGTATCTCCAGCGTTTGATAATTTACCAAAAAGATCAATTGCAGCTAAAGCATATCTTAGCAAGTTCTTTTTCAATGTTTTTTTTGCTTCTGGTCGGTTTGGTAAAGAAACCCTATCCATTGTATCAGTTTGATAGTCAGAACGTGCAACTGGTGCTGCCTATGAATTTGTTTCTCCATGTTTCAGACGTGTTTGTTAGGTTGGTGTCTCATCCATCTCTAGTTTTGGGTGATTCTCTTTGTTTTGATTCTCTTTGTTTTGCTTGTCTTAGTTTTTCTTGGACAGATCCAAAACCATTAGCAAAATATTGATTTACATGGCTTTTCATTTGTTCTTTGGTCAACACTTTGCCATATTCTTATTTTTACTTCGAAAATCAAGGTATAACATCTACATCTATATAACAACTACGGAGTAATGGATGTTGGAAGTGAAGACAGATTAAAACATGAAACTGTACATGTAATTCGTGAAGACTTACGAGAACAGAGCTGAACCGTGTAAGAACTATCACCAAACGATGTAATTGAAACATGTGTTAAGTTTCATGCCTTGTAAATGCCGAAGATGTGTCAGAACCAGAAAAGTGATAGACAATGAATGTATTTTAAAAAATAGAAGTTGTTTCAAACATGGGATGGGTTTGACATTAAAACATGTTCACTCAAGAATATGATGAATATCTTGTAGATTGTGTGATGTTTTTTTGTACTGTGTTGAACTATAGAGTTTTTCAACCTTGAACTCACTCAATCTATGAAGTACGGTAAATTTGATCACAATGAAATTCGAATTTGGTATTATGATTTGCCCTTACCCAGAAATGTTGATATATGGAGACAAACACATCGGAACAGAATTTTTAAGTACAACGGCCTGGTTGTTTTGCATTCGCGGTCGCCAATTCTATCCACAAATCTTCAATGAAGAATTGCAAAGAAATGCTATACATTCTAATTTCTTCGCAATTAGTAAAATCATAGACATATGATTATGTTTTTTTGTTAATATCTGAATGATATTATCGACAATGATTTTCAATAGTTCTTTGTCAAATGCCAATGAAATATATCGAAATGAAGATTTATATGAGTGGATGAGGTGATGAAAGGATGATATCAATGAAACCCCAGAACTCCCATTGGATGCTCATTGAAAAAAAATGATGTTCTTCTTTTTCAATGAAAAGGTTCTGATTGATCAGGTGGATGAAAATGATGCTGGAACCAATGTCCCCAGAACCCCCAAGTTTCCATTTGTTTGCGAGCAAAACGCAGGGGTCTTGGGTCAAGACGGCGGTCTAACAGCTCCAGATCCATTTCAACAGTTTCATGAAAGGCATGTCTTCAAAGAATAAGCATTTCACACCACTTCAAAACACCATGTACCTGCTCCAACAACGATATGTTGGTGATATTTGGTGATGTATGGTGATGCCGCATTGTGTTGCATTGTGAGGTCTCCGATCGTCTCTACAGGGATTATTTGCGCCGGAAGGAACGAGCAGAGGCACGATGCGTGCAACAATCTTCCCAAGAACGCCGCAGTTGAGTGTTGGACTATGTTGAACTTGTTGGATGGCTACCACCCTCAACAGGCGCAGCCATACTTCATCCACTAAATCTATCTCGAATATGTCCTTTTATTCTCGATATATGGTTTAGTTTGATTTCTAATCATTGTACATCTAGTATGTCAATGCACTACTGATCAGCAGGCACTGTTATCCTCCTCCCAGTGGCAATCGTGTCACTGATATACATTTACATTGTATTAAGATATTGTATATAATGTGTAAATATGTATATATATCCTCCATCATTGTTGGTGTTTCTTATCCTTCATGGTTTCCTGATAGATGACTTCATTTTTGGCCGTCACCATCATAGAAAGGTCGACGTCTCGTTTTGTCCGGCTCCTTTTTCCTCCATCCTCTATCATCATTATCATCATCATTATCATCATCATCATCATCATCATCATCATCATCATCATCATCATCATCATCATCATCATCTGCTGTAGAATTTCATTTGACTCAAATGATGGGGTTGAAGACGCAAATGGGTGTGAAGATTTGTACACGACAAGATGACGGGCAAGGGCAAATATGTCTTGTTTTCAACATGTAGCAGGGCTGGACTGGACATGTTGCGTGCAGATTGCAAACAAGCTTATTCTTGGTGTTGGGGAATGCTGTTTTTGAAACCGCTGCTCTAGTCTACCCATTTGCTGACTGGACATGTCGTGCCCTATGGTCCACGTAGCAGAGATTAGTGTCTTACAGACCCAATCGGACACATATCTCATTATGAGTATTTGGAGTATTGTGTTGATTTTTTCCTGGCTCTCACTTCCCATTGTTTCATCCCACAAGAGCTTTTGCTATCTCTTCACTCAAGCTTGGGTCGCAATCAACTCCGCCCGTAAGCAATCATGGAGGTTTTATGAGATTTGCAATCATCATTCATGCAGTACAGTAGTGCAGTAGCATATCATAGCATTGCGATGCATTTTGGGGTGCTCAGAGCTTCAGACATGGCATGGACTTGATGGACTTGCACTTACATGCATGGAGCATCAGATACTGTGATAAAAGAAAGGCAGCTTCAGACACCAAATGGTTTGTCTTATCAGCAAGGATTCCACGTAGCATTTCAATTTGTCATATGACTCGGTCTTTTGCAGTAGGAATATGGTCTAAGCGGCTCTCAGCAGATCAGGGCAAGGATGAAACCCTTGTTGGGCAGGACTTCGCAGATAGGTATAGATTAGATTACTTTAGATTCAGATAGCAATTTGGGATTGAGAAGGGCTCAGCCTCAGTCTGAGATATAGCAAAGAATCATTGTTTTCGGTCTAAGCTAGGATGGCTTTTGTATTTGCTGACGTGCAAAGTGCGGAAGTGCAGGCACGGATGCTGCTTGCTGGTGTTGCATGGGACCAATCCAAGATGGACGAGGCAAACGGCTGGAAGGAACCGATGCTGTGAGGACATGTGAAGTCCATGGATTTCCAATTGATTAAGAATCACGAATCATCTTAGGATATCTTTTTAAAATCTGTTTATCTTACTTGTTTTGATTGTCAAGGAGGTTTGTGATTTGGTCTCATGAGACTGCAGGCAGAAATCAAGCAAAAATTCAACATATTATAATTCAATGCTATTTAATGGAATCTAATGCATATCAAAGTGATTCTCGCAGTTCTGGTCTTATCTGCCCCTTGCTTGCATAGATCTCCCCAGCTGCGACGCCATCCACAACAGCTTCCTCGCGTTTCTTGGAATTGATCGAGGCACGGGAAGGGAAGAGCATGGAAGGGGAGAATCGTTCTATTTGGAAGTGCCAGGGCCTTCGTTCAGTAAGGCAGGCCCTGGCGTGTTTGAGCTTTATGACCCTTGAGGTGTTGCTTAAAAACCGACGATGTACTCTTAAGAGAGCTTTGCTGAAAAAGCATTGCACATGTTTACTGAAAGTCTGTAAGAGAGGAGAAGGGTTGTTACATAGCTTCCTTTTGGTGCATAGTGAGTTTCCAAGATTGGTCCGGAGTCACTTCTACATAGCTACTCATAGCTAGGTGATCCAGAAGAGTTGCCGTGTAATTTTGTCCTGGTTGTCTATTTAAGCTGTTTTGAGAAATGGTAGGGGCACAATGCTAGGACCACCTTTTCTGTCAAAGTTGCCATATTGCCAGGAGTGGCATTTTTTGAATACTCAATACTCTGCTTAGTTGTCCTTTAGTCTTGTTACTTATTGTGGGATAGCTGGTCAACATGGCGTGGAATATAAGCACACCAAGTTCGGAGTTTGTTTTGGATATGTTTATTGGTTGTATGGTCTATTCGGCAGTCTATTTGCTATGATTTTGTACTGGTAAGTTTGTATTGTGAGTATTGTGCAAATATACATTTCGTCCCCCCAAAATGTAAGTTAGAACCCCCAAGGTGTCCCCCGAATTGAGTGGGGGGGAGTTGGGCTCAAAAAAATGTAAGTTGGAACCTTGAAGGTCCTACGTTACATTTTGACCTCTCCCCCTCCCCCCGCCACAACAAGGTACATCAAGATTCAAGACTCCCGAAAAAGCAAATTCAGAATGGATTGACCCCCCCCAGAAAATGCAAGTTGCCAGTGTGAAGGTTTTTTGTTGCTGTGTTTACCTGCCATTTCCAGCCCTTTTTGCACTCAGGACTCAAATTTCCAAGTCCTCCCAGTTTTTACCTCCAACACCTTCTAAATGTTACTTACATGTTGTAAGGTGTTTTTGGGAAAATGTAAGCTGCATTTTTGAAGGTGTCCAAAAGGACAAGATTGTAAGTTACATTTTCTCACGCCCCCCCTCTAAGGGGTTGGGGACTGGGGACATTGTGCATTCATTTGTGCATCACCATTTGTACAGAGGGTTCCCATTGGTGTCATCATGGCACGTGAATTGCAGCACACATCATGGCACCAGTCGGGAACGGTGAATTGCAGGATCTCTCCGTCAAGGTGTGGCCCTCAGGTTGGCAATCATAGAACCATATTATAATATCATATCGATGATATCGAAACGACACGTCTCATCTTTTTAGAAGAGGATCTCTAGAATGATGGTTTGGATGGGTTGGATCGATTGGATGCCTTAGGACATTCCCGTCCTCCCGGAGGAGATGTTGGATGAAATGGCACGACCATTGGATGAAATGAATGCATGTGAACGGGAGTGGACTCCAGACATGGCATCAAAGCGCTGTGCAACTGTTTTTAGATCGCAGGATCCGGTAGAGGCATTTCTCTTGCGCAAACCTAAAAGGTGGGCTCGGAAACGTCCCTGTTGCTTTCTCATGCTTGCAGTTTTGCCTGTTGTTTTTTCAGGTAAGCCGCAGCCAGGGCGGCAATACGAAATATATATATATATAATATAATTACTAGTTACTGCAATAGCAACATCTACTTGTATTTCCAAGTATTCCAATTGCTTCACCTGTGTCGATTTGTGTAGCTGTGCAACTGCTTGCAAAAGCAAGACTGAGCAAATTATAGCAAATGTGGATAAATCTTTGAAGTCTTTGTTTCATCGACGGTTACAGCACTTGTTTGCGACATCCTTGGCTTCAACTCCCAGTGTCGTCTTTCTGATTCCTTTGCCAGGGATGAAGGTCTGCATCTCAGGAAACGACGCCACACAAAGGCGTAGAATGCATGTAGAATGCATCAGACAGCTTTCAATGCAATTGATGGAGAAATGAACACTCTCCTTCAGTGAAGCAAACAGCAAACATGGTGGAAAATCAAGAATGCTGTTGTGACAATGCATCATGCCCGGGAATGTCGGAGACAACAACCCCGCAGGCAGTTGATACGTTTGATACATGTTAATAATCCTTTAAACTTTAAATGAAGCAACATGTCAATAGACAGTAGATTCTAACAAAAGAGTTGGACGACACTGGCAATAGCTAGAATACGTAGAATAGCTAGAGAGTGTGTCATTTGCGGCTGCCTTGTTGAGGTCAAAGGCCTGATTTAATAAGAAGAACCTCCACTCTATATGACAAGGACGCTCCGGGCTTCCAGCGTTCCCAAGTGATTGAGATGTGATGAGCAAATATGAGCAAAGGGTATTAATATACTGATGACTATGACGCGACCATTGCAGGAGCTGACCTTTGATCATCCCATTTTAAACGCATTGATCACTCAACGACGCGGCGAGAAGATCGATCGCAGCTGAAAGAGCCCTTGAAGAAAGTGTGCATGGCACAATATTGTACATTACTATCTGAACTTGAATTGAACTTGCTATTGAATACTTATATGCAGATAAGACAGTGATAAGACATTCCCATCCCACTACAAACTTCTAGCCACTGATTTGAGAGACTTGCTTTCTGCGAGGGTTGTGCACAGGAGAGATTAGCCAAGCGGGATCGAGCACCAAAGGCCAGGACGCAACTTTTGTATTACTTTCCAGGATAGATTGGATATATAGTATAATCATATAAAATCAATGGTTAATGTGTTGCATGTCTTTGCTATGCTTTACTTCTTGGAGACAATCAGAGACCAGATTCCACAAAGACCAGCTAAGTTGTTAGCCAGGTAGACTGATACAAGTAGCGTGTTTGTGAATATTTTGGACCTCAAGTTGTTCTCAAACCATATATCCAGTCAAATCAATAAGGGTGGCTCTTTTGGGCAAGGTTTCCCACCAGTCTGCCCGCATATGGATGCTCATGCCTGCAACGTACAAAGGTGACGACCTGAGGGGAGATGTCGAAGATCCTTCGTTTGACTTCAGATGCAGATGCGAGCATAGAATTACATCAGAATAGTTGAGCATGATTCACCTTGAGACCTGGACCAGGAGTGTTGACTTTGTATCACTTGATAGCGCATGACAGGATATATGACGGCATTTCTAGTGTATTCTGATGTATTTTACTGTCAATCCATCTTCAATCTAGTATAAATATAGTATAATCTAATCACAAAGTCTCGGGGACAATCAGGATCTTTTGATCACCTCCTATAGATGAACGTTCTCCAGAAAGCGCCCAAGAAACTCAGAACCATTAGTCCAGTGAAAAACCATATCAGGATTGCATATCGTTGCAAAACTGTCGATCCTTCAGGGTTCTTTGGTCAGAATTAAATCACGACAGATGTCAGAATCTGTGTAACACCTCGGTGGGCCAAACTGAGTGCGTAGCCACAGAAATGGCTTTGAATTCTTGGAGGATTAGCGTGTGCTCATGCGTCTGGTCAAACGCAAGCCGCTTCATATGTTAGTTATCGCTAATGGTGAGTGGCTGGGAAATCCTGATGAAGATGATGACGATTACTAGTACTCTATTTTTATTTTGATGATGTTGTTGATGATGAGTGTATGGACCGGTTCTCAGATTTGCAACCGACCTTGACACAATTTCTTTCAGATAAGGTGCAGAGAAAGCACATTTGGTGAAATCACGTTTCATCAAACTTGATCACATTTCCCTACCACAGTCAGGTGCTCACGAAATGTGACTTGCCCTGTTTTATTGCAGGCTGTGTTGTTGAGGGTCCGATTTTTGTCCCCTCCAGCCACAGACCAGTAGAAGCATGTGCTTAGTGGCGTCAAAGACTCCGCAAGTTAAGGGTTGCTTCCACATGGTTGGCCGGTTTGCGATTCATCACTGAGCTTGTCAGCATGTCGGGATGTCAGGGACACTGCAACGCAATTTGAAGTAGATGCACAACATATTCCATTCTGGTGGCAGGAATCAATACCGCCGACGACAGTTCAACTGAGTGCTTATCTACATGGTTCATGGTTCAGGTTTAGTTTGGAGTGAACTCGTAGCAGCATAGGAATTCTAGAACCATCAAACTTCCATGCATGTTTCCCTTTACTGCAATGTCTTAACATGCCTTAGCATCATTGTATTGTTTGATTCGGAGGTTGTTTGAAGGAAGAGAGCCTGACTTCATTGAGAGTCATAGCTTGTCAACTCATGCTGTTTGCGGGAACCTACAAGACGAATATCAAACCATTAGTAGCAGTCCCACCGTTCCGCTCATAGAAGGGTGTTTCCCTTGACCAAGCAAACATGGCACGAAAGGATCTTGGCTAACTGCAGATAGTTCCAGGCCATTTCTGGACCTGATTGATTGATATCATATCAATTGATTATCTACTCATCTAAGCTAGGACATTGCAGGATTGACTTGGATTGACCTGAATTGACCAGAGTTCCATATTCAATAATGCACCTACACCATCCTACACCCATGTTGCATCATTGCATGCTCTTGATGCTCTTGCTTGGCTCAGTGCGGAGGTGGTGCTGGGAGAGGATAGAAAGATCACATGTAGCTGCAACTGATTGAACTCATTCTCTGATACAAGAGATAGCAGCAAGACAAACTCAGATTGAGGAATGATGGTCTGGAGAAATTGATCTTGTCTCATTTTTTGCTCGACAAATTCTTTAAAGTTGTGTCGAAGACCTTTCATTTCCAATCTTTTGAAAGAAGAGCTGCGCTTGTGCATCTTGTGCTGGATTCCAGCACTTGAACACCGGATTGCAATGCTTCGACATCGTTTCCCTCGTGGCTTTGCCCTTCGCTCCCGCCTCGCTTTGCCCATCCGGTGCTATTTGGCAATGCCGGCAATGCCACAAACGGATGTTGGTCTTGGCATCCCCGATGCACTGCCTGAGTGGAAAAAAATGCCCACCATGGAGGATTGTGTTGGAGAGACGCCATTGGTCCGCCTCCAACGCATGGTCCCAAGAGACAGCAAGTCAATGGTCCTTTGCAAGCTTGAAGGCCTGAAGTCCTTTGCTTTATTGCTGAAGGACTTGCCAGACAGTCTGAACAGACTTTATATAAAGCTTCTAGTTGTACTATATGGTGGTTTCCTAAAATGGTAGTACCCAACAACCATGGCTTTTCCTACTAAAAATGATCATTTTCGGGTGTTTTGGGTACCACCATTTAAGGAAACACCCTCTGTTGTACTTTATATTTCAAGGAAAAACAGTTGAACATCGAATCCCCCGAAGCTGGCAGAAACTGCAGTTTGCAACTTGCTGTCGCGACATTCAACCACGCATTCAAGACACCAAGCCCAGCGTGTCAGTTTCATGTCTAGGTGACCACGTGAATAGCATGATATTGAAATTGAAATATGAAATTTTATATTTGTATATTGTATATTGAATATTGTATATATGGTTTTATATATGTATTGAATTGTATTGACATACACATTAGTGTTGCTTTTGAGTTGGTTTTGAGATGTGCTGTGTTCAAGGTATTTTGCAGTGCATTCCAATGGTTTGTTTTCGAGCGCAGGGTTCCATTTCCAATGCTTTCGAATGCGTCGGAGGCAACAACCCAGCTGGCAGTGTGAAGGACCGAGCAGCTCTCTCCATGATTACACGGGCAGAGGCCTCTGGTCGGATTCGGCCTGGGGATACGTTGATTGAAGCGACCTCAGGCAACACAGGAGCGTTGGCAGTTTTTTTGTACTTTCCGGGCAGGATGTGCGGGTCGTGCTCCTCAGCTGCTCAAAAGTATCATGGTGTTTTGCCGTCACTTAGCACAGGTTCAAAATCGGACAATTTGATACAATTTGTGTATTTTTGTACCATACGGTAAAAGACAGAACCACAAACGCTAAAACTATCCGGTACTGTATGCTAGAACGGTCTCCCTCGTCATTTCATCCACTGCAAGTAATTTACTCATGCTGGTTGAGTTGAAGGACTTCAAGCCAGTGAGTCAGATAGCTACCTATGTGTATGTTGATCTCCTGTGTTCCACTGGCAGGAGAAACCATGCTTCCTCATCAAAAGGAAGAACCTATGGATTTATTTTCCAAATAATATGTTTCGCTCTAGTTGCTTCAAGCTTGTGGATAGATCAATGTTTCAGACAGATGCAACCTCTAACCAGACGCTGCAGGGTTGGATTCGATTGGACAAGTTGAGACCAGTGGTCATATGGCAGGGTCGGTTGCACACTCGATGTCTAGTGAGCCAGAGTCAGACCAGACCGTCAAAAACTGCGTGTTACACTCGTCCATGCATTTCGTTCATTCCATTCCACTCCATTCCACTCTTGAATGTCGTTGCACAGGTCATGATGTGTCGATACGATAATGATATGATTATAAGGATATATAAGGTGATTTAGATCTTACAGGCTTGTTCTGCTATGTGCCTGTCGTGCCATCTCTTTCAACGTATCATCGCAGGAATTGCATTGGCTGCAATTGCAGCGATCAAAGGGTACAAGCTCAAGCTCATCATGCCAGAGAACATGAGCCTGGAAAGGAGAGCCAGCATGGCAGTGTACGGAGCAGAACTGACACTGGTATCCACAGGCGCCATGGAAGAAGCTCGTGATTTGGCTCAGTCCATGCAAGCACGCGGAGAAGGAATTGTTCTCGATCAGTCTCCTTGCTTTGAACAAAGTATTTTGTGTTTCAAGGGCATGCCAATGCCACTATCATGTTTGTGCATTGTCTATGGAAACAAATTGGAAAATAGTAAAAGCAATAGAGAAGCATGGTGAAGCTGAAACTATGCTATGCTTCTACTGGTAAAGTCAGATACGCAGAGCTGCATCCTCACGTTTGATTTCGATTGGTTTGTGGACCACTTCCTGCGAGGTTTGCAAACCAGGACAATCCACAGGCACACTACGAGACCACTGGCCCAGAGATCATGCGGCAGAGTGCAGGGCAGATCACGCACTTCGTAAGTTCCATGGGCACCACAGGGACCTCGATGGGAGTGAGTCGCTACTTCAAGGAGGTGAAGCCAGAGGTGAGAGGACTCCTACTCCATCGAAAATCATCCGACCCAGTTCTCAACATGTAAACAGAGTTGAAGTACAGTGAAGTACGGTAGCAATTATAAGTTCAACAAAGGAGAAGACCTTTAGAATTCACTCAAATAATTGAATCAGCCGGAAACAGGTGTATACTATTTATATACGTATTTCTACATGTGATAATACTTACTTTACAGATTTGCAGTCTATAGTTTATAATCATACATTTTGGATCCTGCTTGAAATAACCACTGGAAAACAAGTTGGGTTAAGGCCACGACAAACCATGGTTTCCCTGTGGATTCTGAAGACAACAGTGGTTTAGGGCCAAGTTTTCAATGTTGCATCCTGAGTGTTTGCCACGGTTGCTGATGTTTAACTTTTTGGAGGCTGGTGTTTTGTAGAGAGACAGTCGTTTGAATCATATGCATATATCTAATTGATTCCTATTGTGACTTTGTGTTTAGTCGAGAGACAGGTGTTTGCATTACAGTCATGTAGAAGTTTCTGACTTCGTGTTTTGTAGAGGGATCAGTTTGCGTTTCTGATTTGCAGAGATGTCATATCTACTGACAAAGAAGGTTGTCAATAGCTTGCAGGGTCACGCTTTTCCATTCCCAGGAATAAGTGTTAACTTCTCTACACAAGAGGTTAAAGATGGACCAGTTGGACCACATGGATTCATGTGGATGAGCCAGCCACCCATGCAGAATCACTCTTAGAATTCTCTACAAGACTGTTTCAAGATGGCTTAGACGTACCGTATATCCCCACAAATCACCCTTGATTTTCAACAAAAGAGGGGTCCCGGGGTTCCTCAAAAGTTCAATTTTTTCGGGAACACCATGCGCACCGAAGCGCAGCAAACATCACTTTTGTAGAGACATGCCGGGAAATAGACGAGAGAGCTGACCCACAAAAAAACATGTTTTAGTTTTGGTCTCCAGTTCGAAATAGTCTCAATCTTGAACATTTTGGGACACCTTGATCAGGTAGGCTTAAACGGAGATTGGATAGCAAACCTTCAAATTCTTCCTGTTGCATCGGTTTCATATATGATGAACGGGTTTCTGCCCAGAGCGCAAGCAGCTAAGCAACAGGTTCAAATTGTCGGTCTTCAGCCGGCAGAAGGTGCACAGATTCCTGGCATTCGACGCTGGCCCAAGGATGCTAGATGGGAAATTAACGGAATGGAAATCGAGTCTATATAGTGAGGTTACAATACAGTAGCATGCTTGCAAGAAGCGAATAGAAGATCGTAGAGAAACAAAAGTTTACACGGTCTTCTATCCGCTAATCCTTGTTGAGATTTGATTGGGAAGGTATTTGACACGATTTGTTTGTCGCTCATATATAGAAATAGTAGTGTAGGTGGCCAAATTTCCCTCCATTTGCCGTGCCCTGCAAAGAAACAAGGAATACCTGCCAAGTATTTACGACGAAGCGCGTCTTGATCGTATCATTGATATTTCTCAAGAAGAAGCCGACGAGACTGCGCGGCAGCTGGCAATTCAAGAGGGTATTTTTGCAGGTATGAGTAGTGGAGGAGCGGTTTCTGCTTCTTTGAAGATTGCAGCACAAGAACCTGGCAGTGTGATAGCTTGCATTGTATGTGACCGTGGCGATCGCTACTTAAGCACAGGAGTTTTCGATCCACCGCCACCAGTTCGCCATAGTTGCTACTACAAAAACCTGGAGTTAACTTTGAGTCATCATCAGGAGTCGTTGCCAAGTGATATGCCAATTTTCCTGCTCTTTACAGCTCCATGGTGCCCAGATTGCACTACTGCCCTTCCGATCATCGACGAAATTTTTGCCACAGAACTTCGCACCAGTTCGTCGCTCCTGCGATGTATAGTTGGCAAAACCCGAGACGAGTGGAAAGACCCTCATCACCCACTGAGATTGGGTTTTGACGGTTGGATGGGCCCTGGAATCACAGCGGTGCCTACTTTGGCATTCCTGGGTACTGCGTTTGCTCCATTGGCTCGACCTCAAGTGCTCTCTGGCCTAGAGACGATTAACCAAGATGAAGTCCACACCAAAGTCAAGTCATTTCTCAAGGAAACTGGCTCAATCTCATGAAGCTGTAAATACAGGAACCATACAGTGGAAACAGTGGAAAGGCTTCCAGCCTGACTGGAAAGGACCTTTAAATCCAAATGAATGAAAGGAGCAACCCCTAGAAAAAAGACTCAATTCATATTCATAATGTTTGTGGCTGCATATATATATATATATGCACACATATATGCATATTTATATGTATATACTATTTACAGATACACATTGACCTAATGTGTTTCACAGGTATCCTATCATACCATTTTATTTGTTTTTCATTCTCTTACTGTATGAATATTCCGATATATTATTCATAGCTCTATATTCTATGTAAGAGGTACATCCAGGTTCGGTTCTGTGTTACCTTTCATACTTTGACTGCTTCTTCCTGGATTCACTTGCTGTGGCTTTGGGACTTTCATGTCAAAAGGACTCTCTAAGTTCAAAGTATTTTTCAAGAGCACCGGTCAATAGACGTCGACATGCAGAAACAAGCCAGCATACTTTGTGATTGCCGACTTGTTGAATATCACGACCGATGCCACTGAAACTCAGAGCCAGGTGAAGAATGCAAAATGATGCAAAATGAATGGTTTTATTCCAAATCACACAGGCTTTTCAACGAACAGTTTGAACAGTTTGGCATCATTTTTGTAAGCTCATTCCTGTGGCCTTTGTGAAAAACCATCAAAACCAGTGTCCACGTGGTGACCATGGACATGGACCTGCATTTTGCTGCCAGAAGCACAATTCTGGATCCAAGATTACCACGCCTTGGTCAAAACAGAGACTTTGCTCAGAAGCGCTCAAATCAGATGCGCTTTGACAGTTGTTCATCGCTGACTGTGTTTGTGTTGTGCGCTGCAAAGGTAGCCAAGTCGCGCAGACACAAGGTGTCCATGAAGAGTATCCGAGATGCACGAGAGGCAATTAGACAATGCTTGAGGGAAAACCGCACCATGCCAGTACTGCAAGCATTGCCTGAAGATTCCTTGCAACAAATCTTGGATACGATGACGAGGATGGAGTTGAAACCTGGTGATCACATCTTCCGAAAGGGCGAACCTGTAGATGCTGTTTATGTCGTGGAATCAGGCGAATTGAGCGTGGTCAAGCCTTTGAGACAAGGTGACGAGGACCTGGGTCGTTGATCAAAGTTTTGTGAAAAGAAGATTATGATATGATCTATATATATGATCTAAATTATGATATATTATGATAATGTGCATAATATATATATATATGTATGTGTGATATTATATTGTATGATATTCCATTATATGATATTTTATGATGATGTATGATATTGTTGATATATGTATCTGTATGTATACGTATTCCTCTTATATACTCTTCTATATGTTTATTTTATCTTTTATGTACTCCTGTTTTGTTATGTAGTCTTATTGTAGATTCATATTTATGTCGATACTGTATTCTTTGTATATGACACAACTATATTTTAGATTGTGATATATATATATTGTCATTGCATATTATTGTAGATATGTTGTTATTACATGTCATTATCATCTCTTTTTTCTATTCTATAGTCTATATTATTGTCAGTTATGGTACATTGTTCCATATTATGATATACTATGATATATTATTATTACGATTATTACATATCGTCAAACATGTTTCTGTTGCATATATAAATATATATATATATATACATGGTCACATGTATGTATACATACACATGCAGGACGGACTATGTGAATCTATATCTCAGTCTTGTACGATTTTGGCATACTTTTGTAGCATGCCATCGTAGCAGTCAGTAGATGTTTCCGGGAAACCACAGGGCAATGGCATTCAGTTTCAGCTGTCGCTACTCAAGCCTACTCTAGATTTCTCATGCTCACAATCACACATACTGTTTTCCCAGCCGCAGTAGGTTTAGTTAGATGTAACTTGCCCACCTCCCCTCCAGACACATCGCAACATTTTGTCAAGTCAAGCTGAGTTCCTTCCCAAGGAGGAGGCATTTGAAGCTACCGCTCTGGGTCCTGGCTCCTACATAGGAGAGCTTGGGTTGTTCTACGATCGGACTTGTATGGAGAACGTTTCTGTGCGTGGAGAAGAATCTGCAACTCTTTGGCAGCTGAAGCGATCAGACTTCTTTCAGATCATTGATCGACTAGAAGAAGAAATTGTGGAAGGAGGAGAGTGTGAGATGCCAGAGATGTTGGACAAAGAGCCTGCGTCTCTATTTGTTGTCTCCGATGGATCTGGTTATTCTGCTGGCGGAGCAGTGAATTTGGCCCTTAAACAGTTTGAGAACCAATACACGAAGAATTGCGACACAGTCAATGTCACCAGCTTTCCATACATCAGGTACAAGGGTGAGATCCAGCAAGTGGCAAAGCGAGCACGACAAGAAAATGCCCTCATTGTCTACACCTTAATGCGAAAAGAACCGCGTCAAGCCATGTTGGATGAATTGAAGGAGCCAGTAAAAGAAGGTGAGAATCCGTTCCTTGGAGACCAGTGCGGATATTTTGCAGATACTTTTTCCATCTTTTTGCATTGTTTTTGCTTCTGCTCGATTCCTTTCAGATGTCAAGGCCATTCAAGGCCAGCATTGCAAGTCATTGGAATGATATCCCGCGTGCAGAGAAGATCATTGAACTACATTCAGAATAGCCCTAGACATCCATAGACCTGAAAACAAAGAAGTGCAGTCGGGTTCATTGGGAAACTCGGGAAACTGATGAAATTTTGTGAATTCGTGAAGGCTTGGTCCCTGACTCTTGAGGCTTCGTGCAGTTGATTTGTGGGAGCCACTCTTGGTGTCCATGGAAGACTTGCTGGGCATCCCTCGAAACACAGAGGCCCGGAAGCTCGCAAATCACGTCCCGTCACGTCCATCGTTGAACCATGTTGAACCCTTTCTTGTTCTGCGAAGGCTTCTTGTTTTATATTTTTACATGGAATTGATGTGAGACTGCAGCATACTGCCCTCTAGCCTCCAGAGCTCTTCTTTGAGAACATTCAAGTCTGTATGCAAGCTCAAGCGCATGGGTTGCTCTGCTGTGCCAGCGTTGCTTCCATTGTTTCCATTGTCATGTCTCACATCATGAAGCGAGAAACACTCGCGAAAGACATGCCAAGAGAGGTCCGTGCCACCATGAGATCGCGCCTTTCAGAGGAGTGCATCAACATGGTGGAGGCGGCGCTGTCAGAGCTTTCACCCGATCATGTATGGTGACAATGGCAACCTCAAGTGGCTTAATTCTTCGATGTCTTCATCCGAAATGCAGGAAATAGCCTGACAAATTGATAATTACAAATTGCATCAAATTGCACTATCCTCTATTTCTGATGCACACTGACGCATCCCCAGAAAAGCATAGAAAAGCACAATGTTCACAAAGTTCCATGGCATTTTTGCATCCAGCCATATCCAGCAACTTACTCGCAACAGGCTATCGAGTTCACCAGAAAGCTGGATGACGGAAGGCAGCCCGAGCTTTGGAATGAAGCAGCAGCTTGTCTTCACCAGCTTGCAACCCTTGTGAGGCAAGCTTTCAAAAGAGTACGCCGTGTCATGACACTTTTGGAAATGGAGGCGGTAGAAGAGCAAAGACAAAGAAGGGTAGGCCGTTGCACAAAATGAATTATGTCTGTACAAATGACAAAAGAGGATACGTAGGCTGTTCTATGATGTTGTATGGCTCGGCAAGGCGTTTGTACAGGCTTGATGCGCAAGTAACATGCAGAGTGTTTCAGTGTACAGGCATGAAAGTACATTTGGAGGGCTCGAAACAGCAGGGCTACTACGTTTGATTACGTTGGAGTCTCCGCAACACAACTTGATTCAAAGGTGATCATAAAGTCGTGAGAAATTGTTTTATTTGCACGATTCCACAGCAAGACCAAACTTGCGAAACTTTATCTGAGGATTTGATTCTCATCGGGCTTTCACGATCTGGCAAGACGCCTTTAGCGTATTGGCCCCAGCATTGCCTACGGCAAAGCAGTTGCAAAATCCCAAGCTTGGAGTCAAAACTTGTTCTTGGGAATTTCCAGGTGTCTGAACTACATGCCTGGAAGACAATTGCATATATGCGCATATGGCGCGTATGGCGCATATCTCTAACAATCCGTATGCCGCATCTGATGCTTTTGAAACTTGCTAAGCTCCCAGGTTCTTCTTGGCCCAAAGAGGCTTCAAGGTTGCCAACTACCCTGTGATCCCTGATGAAGATCCACCCGAACAGCTGTTCAACCCTTCTTTGCAGCTGCTTGGACTTGCAATGAGAAAGAGGGGAAAAGCTGGCCATTCCTGGAGAAAAAGTGTTCTTATAAATATATAATATACATATATCATATAATATTATACTAACATAATATGATATGATATGATATTATATGATATAATATTATATCACATAATATAACATAATATTATATCATATAATATGATACATAATATGATATGATAATATACTATTGTGTTTTGTGGCTGCGACATGTTTATGGATGTTGATTTATATACTGTGCATACTTGCCCACCTTGCATAATTTATTTGCTTTCAAAGATTTTTCTGATACTGATCATATTTGTACGCTGCAATTTCCTGTTTGAGATTCAGTATCTCGAGTGTAATGTTGGTTGATTGTGTTGGTCTGGAAAGGCCTAGCTAGCAAGTGCATGAATGCGCCAAAGTTTTCAATTGTGGGGGTGAGTATCGCAGCATCTCTTCCGGGTTGAATGACCGCAATGGCTGCCACCTTTTTGCCTTGGATTTCGTTCTATCGTTCTTTGTGCAGTTTCTGCAGGTCCAAATGCGTGGCTCTCACAATCCAAGCCCAACGTTTGCACGCAGTGCGTTCCGCGCGAATGAGTCTTGGACATTCATATGACACACTGCTGTATCGCAGAGCATTGCCCTCTTTGATTCAACGGTTCATAAAGATTCTAGTGGTCCGTAATTACAGTAGTTACTACACAGGCACACTGTAAGTTCTTAGCAATCCGCAGCTACCATCCCATTTTATCTCATTTTGGAATCGATTGAGTCGATGTTGCACCGAACTGCTACTGTATATGTAAGTCATTCAGGCCTTTGAGGTCAAGTACATACCTTGTCCAAACAGTACAAGACTCCAAGACAAGTAATCATTTTCCGCAACAGGAGATTGCTAGCAAAAAGGTTTTTGCATTGTCACACTGTGCTTTCGTGTTCCGGCACTTTGTTTTTTCCAGACCCTTTGTTTCACCTGTGCATGTGCCCTGACATAAGATTGTTTCTCCACATGTTGTCGAATCTTGTCGATCTTGCTGGGTTCTTACTTGGCCGTGATTGGTATATTTTGGTGTTATCTTACTGGAGTATTCATAGTATTTCCCAGCATATCCCAAAGCCCTTAGAGAAACGGTAGGTAGAGCGTTTTCAAGCTTTTGGACTTGCTTCCACGTCGCAAAGTCACAAGTATTTCTTTTTGCCAGCTTTTTCAATAATTGTTGAACACCTGATCTCCAGTCTGGTTCATGGCAAATTACCTAGCATCCTGTCTTCCAACAAAGACCGACAAAGACCCTCATTTTTGAATTGCGTGGTTCCCAGTACTTCCCATGTAGACATTTAATATACCGTAATATACCTGCAAGTGAAGCATCCTTGCATGTCTTTTCTACCTTCGCTGCACAAGGGAATCAAAGAACTCATACAAAATTATTGCCCTCTCCGGATGCTAGATCTCCAATGTGGGTTGCAATTGAACATCAATTGAAGCTTATATAATATGTATATATATATATGACTATCACTGTAGATGACGTCAATATAACAATTATTATGTTTTGAACATATGATACCTACGCATGCTCTAGAGTGGCAAACTGATCTTATCCAAGGAATGACTATGGATCATCAAAGTCAACGTGAGGATCTCAGCTTGTTACATGGGACGATTGATCAAAGCTCAGGTCCCGAAGGGTTTTGCGGACACATGTGTACGTATATATAGTATGTTCTGGAAAAATAAGATGAAGAAACACTCCTTACGGATCTGGACTGGTTGGCTAGCCATGGCTAGCCACTTGTTTCGTCGTGTGAACCCAAGCTCAAGCTGAGAATGCTCTGCTTGCACACACTTGACTCATTCAAGGTACTCGTCGCTGGACAACTGCCGAAAGGAAGTGAATTGGCTCAAGACCTTTTATATGCGGTCTCTTGGCTTTGGCAATTGGCTGTGCGCTCTGGGGTCGGGCCCCCTTTTCATATGGGTCATTCTTATCCCAAGTGTGGCTGACTTTTTCACACAATCACAGCGCCGCGAAGTACTGGAAGTGTTTCGTTGAGGATTGTGACATGTGGTGGCATTTTATTTGTGGGGTAGCCAACTGTGGACGAAGGGACCATGAAAGATCATGAAAGTCCATGACCAATATAAAGCACTCAGTTGTTGATTACATCAGATACTGTTATTGTATGATATTATGATGTGTGATTTTTTTTCGATGATGCTGCAGCTTTCCGTTGCAGTGTAACAAAGCTACCTGGTCATCACGCATTTTTTCAGTAGATGCGCATCCCATCTGAGGAAGGGCCCGCGCTGGCCAGTCATAGATACCACTAATGGTGGAGTTGAGGAGACTGCCGCCAAGGTTCGACACTGGGCCAATCACCATAGATCCAACGAATGAGATGACAAAAGAATACAAAAGACAAAACATGCCTCACAGAATCAAAGAACGTCAACGTACCATGACATAGTGTAGTCATGCGCTTTGAAGTCAAAGAATCTTTCACATGATGGAACTCAACGTGTGGATTTTGCAAGTGAAACAGTAATTTTTAAAGCCTTTTCAATCAGCAACAGTAGGAATTGCATGCTTGTTGCAAGCTTTCCTTGTTACCCTATGACAGTCAGACTTGAACTTCCAACAGTTCGAGAATGACACGTACTGCCGTACACGCATTTCATTTTATGTCGATAGAATTGTCCCCGATTGTCACTGCCCGGATTTGTCCATGTCCAATCCACCTTTCTGTGCGCCAATCTTTGGATACTTAAAGTTTCGTGTGTGATGTGGGATCAACTTCATCTCTAGAGTGCTGTGAGGTGCTGAAGATCTTGCAACGCCTGAAAGGAGTAGAGAAGGCAACTGGACAATTTGCGAACCCATCAATTGAATGAGCCCTTCCAAGCCAACGTTGTCACGTGATTTCCTACCTATCTGATGGCGGGAAAGGGTAAGTCTGTCATGTTTCCAAAACCCGACATGATCAGAGGATATCAGAAGAATATGGGAGGCCAAGCCCATGTGCATGTGCTTGATGCGGCGGGAGTACCTCTTAGTTTTAGCATCGTCTTAGCGGTTCGTTTGAATTGAACTGCTCACTCAGATTGTTTGAAGCAAAAGTGATGCGCAACTTGAAAATTTCAATGAGCGAGATGCAAGATGAAGCCAGCCAGCACATCAAATCATCTCAAAAGCACAGCATATACTACTCGTATCATGTATAATGATTCCTTATATCATATATAATATATACTACAGATGATATGAGAATCAAAGAAACGGTCCACGTTTTGGCTTGGGTGAGTGAGACAGATAGCAATCAATCCTATCACTGAATCATTAAGAGCCTCCGCACCTTCCTGTGCCTTCATGATCATTGCATTATACACTGGACACCTCTGAATACAATATACGATGCGCAAGAAGTCTGGCCCTGTTTTCCTCATGGCCTTGTTGTCTTGCTGTGAGAACATCACGACAGAACTGATTTGTGCTGCTTTCACTTGGTTCAAGCAACTCAGTCAACGCACTTTTCATGTTTTTTCACGTGTGTATGTAGTCTTGGAGAACAACTTAGTTTGGACATGTTTGGATCAAAACTCTGCATGCACGGTAGTCTATTCAGAGTCGCTTGGGCTGCAGCAGCAAACCAATTGCTTTTGAGATTTCTGTCCCAATGGCCTTGCCGGATTCCTGGTTGGCTGCTGCCCGCACGACTGGGATGATTGGGGATGTTCCTTTCCACACCAGAAGTGAAAGCAACAAAGCAATATGAAACAGTAATATTCTGGTATGTTTTGATACTTTATACTGAAACTTTGGGTCTTTGTTTCACGTTCCATTGTAAAGGGCAATAGCCTGCAGGCAACAAGTTAGATACCTCATGTGATAAGATGCATGACTGATTTCTGCCGGATTTGGACTGGAGTGAGGCCATCGATTGTTACTGTCCAGACTGCCCTCAGCCAGCTATGCAAACAAACTGCAGGCAGGAAAGCAACTTCCACATGAATCTCAACCACACCGTCGTTTCTGAGATGAGACAGACATGCTGTCATATGCTCTTGGAAAATTTCAAGTCCACATCATTTGGGGATAGCAGTGGCTCGAGCGATTTGTTGTGCGGCATGCTGTACTGTGCTATGAGCATCATGAGTATGAGTGACCGCCTGTTTGCAGGCATGCGTTCAATTGCTGTGACAGATAGGGACGGTGTGGTGGTGCTGAGGACCGATTGAGCTGCGCTCTTTCCGTGAAAATGTTCAAAGTGTTCTTAACGTATGACAGATGGCATCATCCCAAATGATCATAGTGTGCATGAGTTGCAGGGTTTGTGGTATCTCAAATGTGACATGGAAGGACGTCTCAGTGGAACTCGATGAGTCGAAGATTAGGATGTCCTATGTACTGGTACTGTTGGTCCTGTACGATAGAGTACTGATAGTACGATCCGTTTCTATGCTGGATTTTTAGCTTCACAGCTTGAAATCACAGTGAAATGACTCTCCCAGGGCACCCGAGACAGCGGTTGAAGATCCGATTGCTAGGCTGCAGCCGGCTTTGTAATGTAAATTGATCTACAGCTGTTACAAGATGTGACATGTTGACCCTGTTGCGGCTTCATCTTTACCGGAACATTTGCGAACACTTGCAACTGTTTGCAACTATTTCATACTATTTCATACTATTTCCACATTGCAGGGCAATTGCAGCCTCATGTGATCTCATATGTCAAGTGGGGATTTACGTTCAATTCAAATCAATGCAAGAGTTTATTATTTATTTTTTATTGTTCTGTATCCATGTATCCAATATATATAATTATATATATATATGTTATCATATTATCTTATCTTATCTTATCTTATTATATTATCTTATCTTATCTTATTATATTATCTTTTCTTATATTGCATGATATTACATCATAGTATATTATGTTTTATATTATATCATATTATATTATATATATATTGTTTATACTGCATAATCTACGACATTTGAATCATCTTTGGAGGGCAAGCAGGATCCCGTGCCAACGGCTAGCTCGGCTGGCTGGTGGATAGTGACGGTGCTTCGATGTGAGATCCTATCATATCCATCTGGAAACCTCTCCAAACCATCTTTGTGCCTGAAATTGATGTAAATCCTGTAAATCAAGTCAGTCTTCCCGTTTGCCCGCACTCTCCTGCTTGGATCCCGTCCAGTGGCGTGCTGACCACTATCTTTTCCATGGCCGCGGTGCAGAGCGAGAAGGTCAAAGGACTAGGATCTGTCGGGGGCTCAGCACTTGCCATTGTGTGCACTCCACTCTTTCGAGAGTGGGCTGTGTCGGAGGTTTTTGGTTGATGAAACAAAGCCCTTTGGTGGCTCCATTGTCGAGGGACACAGCTCATTTCATCTTGATATATTCAGTCATTCAGTGACATGCTTTTCGAAGTTGGCTCTTTGACCCCGCAGACACTGGTCTTAATGACTCATTCCTTTGACATTGTGACTTCGTGATAGTCCCTTCTTTTTGTATTTAAACTTGTTCGGATGCTTGTCAGCGGTCGGCCTTGCTGGAGTGGATACACACCTTTCATGGCCGTCCTAGATGAACACCATCTTGAACAGCTACAGCGAATGCTACTTGTTGCAGGTTCTCGGGCAGAAATCAATGAGAATAAGGGGCTGGGTAGCTGCATTTTGAACCTTCTGATGTATGTTGGCATCTGAAAATGAATCAATGCTTTTGAACGAGAGCAAACTTGTATGTGTGTTTGCACGCCCAATCTTCACCATTAACACGGCTTTCGTGTCTTGTGCCTGCGTGTGTGTATCTTTGTGTGTAATTGTGCCTGTGTGTCCGTTATTTATTTTATTTGTATATATATATAATTATATATACTATGATTATATTATGTTTATTTGGTTAGCTAGTTTGGTACTTAAGTTGTTTGTTTGTCCATGCGTTCGTTTGTGGATTGATTTGTTTGTTTGCTTGCTTGCTTCTTTTTCTCGTTTTCACAACTGTTTGTTTGCATACCGCATACCTGTTTGATTGTTTGCTTGCTTAAATTCTTGCTTGCTTGTGTGTTCAGTTTGTTGGTTGTTTTGTTACGCACCTTTTTCCATTGTTGGTTGTTCGTTTATGCACTCGCTGGCGGATTTGCTCGTTTGTGCTTGTTTTTTGTTCTTCCTTTTTTGTGGTGCGTGTGTGTTCGATTGCTCATTTGCTTGTGTTTGTTTGGTTGTGTGTTTGGCTGTTTATTAGTTTGTTTGTTTGTTTGTTTGTTGGTCGGTTTGTTTGTTCGTTTGTTTGTTTGTTTGTTTGATTGCTCTGCTGGTTTGCTCGTAACTGTTTGTTCGTCTCTTTGTATGTTTGCCTGTTTTGTCTTGTTTTGTTTTGTCTTGTCTTGCTTTGTTATGTTTTGTTGTGTTTTGTCTTGTATTGTTTTGTTTTGTCTTGTCTTGTCTTGTTTTGTTTTGTGGTTGTGGTCGTTGGTAGTTGGTAGTTGGTTGTGGTTGTGGTTGTGGTTGTTGTTGTTGTTGTTGTTGTCGTTGTTGTTGTGGTTGTTGTTGTTGTTGTTCTTCTTCTTCTTGTAGTTGTAGTTGTAGTTGTGGTTGTGGTTATGGTTGTTGTTGTTGTTGTTGTTGTTGTTGTTGTTGCTGTTGCTGTTGCTGTTGCTGTTGTTGTTGTTGTTGTTGTTGTTGTCTCTGTTTTTTGTTTGCTTGTTTGTTTGCTTGCTTGTTTGTCTGTCTGTCTGTTTATTTGTTTTGTTTGTTTGTTTGTCTGTTTGTTTGTCTTTTTGTTTGTCTTTTTTTTTGCTTTTTGTCTTTCTGTCTGGCTGGCTGGCTGGCTGACTGTCGGTCGGTCCGTCCGTCCGTCCGTCCGTCTGTCTGTTGTGTGTTTGTTGGTTGGCTGGTTGGTTGGTTGGTTTGTTTGTTGGTTGGTTGGTTGGTTGGTTTGTTGGTTGGTTGGTTTGTTTGTTTGTTGGTTGTTTTGTTGGTTTGTTGGTTTGATTGGTTTGTTGGTTGGTTCGTTCGTTCGTTCGTTCGTTCGTTTGTTCGTTGGTGACACTAGACTAGATCACATATTTGCTGTCAGCCGATTGAACTTTCTATTTTGCTGTGGAGGTCAGCATGGATGTGCTGGTCATCTCCATTATCGTGGACAAAGATGTTTGCTCCTCAAGTGAGGTCCTTTTTGGAAGGTTATCGGAGGGCAAATTATCCAAAGGTAATGTGGAGGAGTCTTTGGAAGAAGGTTGACCATCTCAACATCTCAGCAGATGTTGATGGCCAATCCTATGCACTATTACGTTCATTTGTTCCGTACATTGGCAGCCATAGACGCAAGACAGCAAAGCTATTCACACATCAGCCGCTAAGGCCAACATTGGTAGCATCATGGCTTTGACACCATCTATCAAGGATTGCCACGGCACTTTTGACTGTAGTCCATTTTGATCCATTTTGCATATGGGAAGTGTTTTTTTCGTTACGTGTTCTTGCTGTTTTTTTTGTGACCCTTGTCGACGATGTCCATGTTTTCAAGGTTCATAGACACGATGTGTTTCTAGTGGCATGATTTTGGGTCGGCTTGTCCAGGTTTTTTATTCTTCTCATGTCACCCCAAAGAAAAATTCAAAAAAATCCGGATAGAAATCACTCCGCAAAAAAGATACAAAGAGCATAAGTCAAGAGGGTGCATCATGTTCCGACTGCATGGGTGAACCGGTGCGCGAGCATTCCCAACTTCGTCCAGGAGTTGTTGCAGCCAACACAGCTTGCCATAAAGCGCGAGACGGAGGCAGCCTGAGAAGCAATCGGACCCAGCGCGTTGAATTCGAAAAAAGGGGCAGGGTCAGAAGGAGGTCACGGTATTGCCTCTTTGCTGCGCGTCAGTGGTGACTTCAATGTACACTTGATACACTGCGAGTGAATTC
>DF240055.1:48249-140148 GCA_000507305.1 Breviolum minutum Mf 1.05b.01 | reverse complement strand
CCACCACCACCACCACCACCACCACCACCACCAGCACCACCATCACCAGCATCATAATCATCACCATCATCATGTGGAACATCAATGTTCATTTTCACATTTTTCATACTAATTTTGATAACTGTATATTTTTGGTTTGAATTTAAAATTATTGTTGTGATATTGACTGTAAGATTAATATTATGGAAAGTGATGTGAATTTTGATGTTGATAGGGATTTGATTCTGAAATTGAGATTCTTTGAATATTCAAGTGTGATTCATTTTGATTTCTTCAAATATCAGCGAATATCATAATAACAAAAATCATAACAACGATAGTCATCATAATGAAAATATGTGAATGCAAATTTTTGAGTTTGAGTGAAGTCAAGTTGGTTTTTACAATTTGGGCAATATCTTTCGTAGGGTTTGGAAATGTTTGGAACTTGGAACGTGGAACCTTGTGCCAGATGTGTTCCTGGTCGTTGAGTGAACTTAGAAATGCATACACATTCTACGTTTATGGTTTGCCCCCACACACACACGACCAGTATTAGTAGCAACCTCTGTGTATCCTTTGCTTGTGCTTCTGCACGTGCTGAGAATCGTCCTACCAGTCGTACGTTTTCTATTTGTAATACTACCGCTACCAACACTGGGGGGAATACTATTGCCACGCATGACCACCACTGGACGGGCATTTGGGTGGATGGTTTTGCACCTTGATGATGCATTTGGCCATAACAAGTCTGTACTCTGTTCACTGTCAGAACGCTCTGTTGGTGCTTTTGGTTCAAGCGGCAGCTTCGGATCCGCCAATGGTGGTCTCAGGATGAAACGTTTTGGTGCAGAGTTGGACTTTTGGAGTTTCATTCATATTGCGCTTCAGGAGCTTGCCATTCATCGTCATGCTTCGAAAGCTTTGGTCAAGGGATTGTGATGCATTCAGCTCACAAGAAGAGGCTGCGGAAATAGTAAATTATGGGACGTCCTTAAGAACTTGAAATAGCAAATGTAACGAGTATGCTTCTGCTTGTAACATGCAGGCTGCAGTGATCAGATTGGCATCGGCACACAGCCGGCTTGTGATCGAAGAAAGCGGCCGCGTCAATACGAAAAGTGAGGCAACATTTTCAGACATTGACTTGATTCAATCATTCAACTGTTGTGTGAGTTCGCTGGGCTTGGTAGGCAGGGTTCAATTCATGTGCTTTGTTCTTGGAGTGCCTTGATGCCAGTGAGAGAGCTTGGATCTTAGTTTTACTGTCAATTCTTTCAAGTCACAAAACAAAAATCTCGAGAGGAGGATGCATCAGTTGCTTGCAAATCTGCGTTCATGAGGCCATGCATCTGGATGCAGCACCCAGGAAGTGCTTCCAATCAAGCAAATATTTTCGTTTTTCATTGCGCAAACTTCACACGACAACCCACAGCTACAAGTTCTGTCGTTTTTTGGATTTGTAATCATACAGGCACGCGATTGTGGCATATTGTGGCTATATACAATTTGTACTTGTTTTGTCCTAAGCATTCCTTTTCTTGACATTTGTGACTCGAGGTACCGAGCATCATTCACTATCAATTATCGAGCTCTTTTCCCAGACGAGGTGCTTTGCGGGTACGTTAGCTCGTGAAAGGGATGGATATTCCATTTGCAGAGACTGGCATACAGGGGATCGAGGGAACGGTGAAGAACGGTGAATGGTAGACCTAGTAGATGCCGACTTTTCTTTTGTTGTGACAACTCCCGTTTGCTTTTGCCAGGCACGCAATTATCGAGTAGATGTGCTTGAGGTGAATGCCTCAGTCTTGAACGTTGTATGGGTAGTTTGGAAGTACAGTACTCGTGTCTTCAAAAATGAACACTACAGTAGTTTGCTTCAGTGCTTCATGTCAACCCGACATGTTGAGGTCTTAAGAGCCGCTTTGGCTAATCATGTAAGAGTCACTTTGTCTTTAGTCTTTCGCTTCTTCTGTGTCTCTCGTGTCCTTTGAGACGAAAGTCATTGATTTTAGACTTGCTTTGTTCCTTGGATTTAGTCGAATTTGCTGTGCAATTATCCTGTACGGTTTCAATCAAGCAATCATGCCAAGCTTTGTTGTTGCAACCACGGCCTCGTTCTTTGATTTGGTTTCCTTGTTTCCGATGGGCTTGTAGACAAGTGAAGGGACGGACCTCTTTCTTCAAGTGAAACTCTGAAAGATGTTGAAAGAGACTTGTGCAGAATTATCGCTCGCAAGGCAAGTGTCGAGCAGTACGCTGTCATTTGGGTGAATGGGGACAAGGCTGCTCAGCTTGGCTGTTTGAAGATGTTGAGTGAGGCTGCGTTCATTGTTTCACCTTCGATGTTGAAGCCGTCACTTCCATATGAAGATTCTTGAAACCTGTGGCAGTTCGAGTTCAGCGCAGAAGCCATGCGGCGGGCAGAGGCCCAGACGACTTCATTCAACAAGACAAGGGTTCAAGTGCCACAGTTGTGAGCATGGACCCTTACGGCCCTTACGGCCTTCCGGTAAGACTTGAAGCTCAATGGACTCGGTCTGACGGTCTGACCTTTGATTTTGTGTAGTGATGCGTGCCCAGTTATGTTGACCTTGGCTGTGCATGAAGCTGTGCGCTTTGAAGGCTCTGCAGCGGTGCTGGTCTGACCTAGCAGTACTTCTTGAACGGTGGAACTCCGAACAGGCACGAGTCTGATTCTCTTTATTGAAACAAGCAGTTTGCATTGAAGTTTTTTTGCAATCTTGCAGAGCTAAGACTCCAATTAGGCAAGAGCGAATCGGCCATCGAGAATCGATGTTCGAAATGCGCTTGCATTGTCCTCAGATCGTTTCACCTGGTCGCAAATGTGTATACTCACATGTTCATGATTTGTTTTGCTGCAATATATGGATGAAGGGGTTTTCCTCTTTTGGTATACTTGTCTGGATTGCACAACTTTCCTTAGCGGCAACACCACAAGGTTGCCTTGGATTCTGCCTGGGCCAGCTTTGAGCACAAGTGCCCTTCATTGCGAGTGCTAGTTCTAGCGGTATCTAGTGATCAGAAGGTGTCTCTGTGGAAACTCCGGCCTGGTGGAGTTCTGAATCGCTGGTGACACAATATTGCATGTTCTCCTGAAAGTTGGTCTGGCACAATTCGACCACAGTCTGGCTCAGTCTGACTTTGGTGAATCAGTGCAATCACTTCGCATTAGTCTCCTCTTGCTAGGATACCTGCAACCTGCTGCAACCTGCAACTGTGAAGTACAAAAAGTCAGAATGAGATCTAATTTTTTGGATCTACAGGAATCTGTTGAACCTTCGTGTGACTTGTGTGCTTTCTATTTTTTTGTTTGCAAAGACAATATAGTATCGACACATACCGATCTTGATGAATTTGACTTCAAATGAGAACATTCAGGCCGGTCCTGATTTAGCTTCTCTCTCTTTTGGGACCATTATCGCACAGCCATGGCGCACATGATGCTGTTTGAACAAGGGTGCCATTCTCAGTACTTCAGCAATGTTCCATTGTTCCATACTCTTGCAGGCTCAAGAGGCTCATGGGATTGCTCAGGTTGAGACAAGAGCTCGATGTAGGCAGGACGTCCAGAGTTCCCTTGAGAACTCGAACTTTTTATGTTCGAGACTCGAGACCCTTTTCAGAACAGTTTTGGAGGCACTTCGGCTTCACTTCCCAGGACAGTCCAGATCTCTGCTCGGAGAGTCTGAGTTACACTTCATTTGTACACTACAGTGCCCTTGCATTTCTCACCAAGGCAGAGAACCTTTGCCGTCTATGCAATCCATGCAATCGGTGCAATCCATGCAATCTCTTAGCAAATCTGTTGCCACTGACGCCAAGAGAGACAAGGACAGAGACATAGAATGAAATGAAAAACTGCTCAAAATGAATGGCAAGAGCTTGCTACAGTAGGATCCAGCAAGAAAACATCCAATCTCCATTCTGCTTAGGCCACAAAGGCTTTGATAGCTGCAGAGCTCTTGGTGAAGGACTTAGAGTTGGCAAAGAAGGCGGGAGCACGGGAGCACTGGGACATGCAAAGGCTCACCTTTGCAAGAAACAACAAGAAGGATGAATCAAGAAGCATGAAAAATCATCAATAAGCATCAAGAAGCAAGATTCCATGTCGACTGAGCTCTATGGAATTGCATAGATGGCGGTACTCGAAGTATTCGACAGGAATTTGAGCCTGCCTGCCTTTCCCAAGCACTCGAACAGGGTACCATACAAAGCTTCAACGATGCTGAGCTGTTAAGTTCTGATGAGAAACCTTGCAGCATGTGTTTCGCACTAGCATTGGCTTGTACGGCTTGATGGATGTGTACAAGTCAGTTTCTATTCGCAGTGCAAAACTGGTGCTTTGACAAAGCATTTTGTTCCATTCCACTACATTAATATGATATGGAATGGCATGGTTTCGCATGAAAGCACATCAGATCAACACATCCTTGCGATTGGTCTACCTGCAAAACAGCGCTGTCTTCAGTCAGGGAGAAGTCTTCACAGCTATATGACGTGCATGAGATTTTTGCAAACACTCAAAAAGTGCTTTCAAATCGATGTTCTAGTTGCCAGTCCATTCAAAAAGCAGGCAATTTGGAACAAGGGTACTGGAAATTTGGGATGGTAACGTGTAGAAATGACCAAGCCAACAGGAGAGAGTGGTTGAAGAACAACGCGCTCTACAACTCAGAGGCCAAACGGGCCAAATGCCTGTTTGAATGCCCCTGAACACCTGAAATTCAAAGGTCCTGAATTTTTTGGAATATGTCTTCACGCTTCATTGGCCCTTTAACTTGTCAGAACAGTGAAATGTGCAAAATTATTTCTGAAAGGTCAACTGGCAACTGTAGAGAAATTGCTGGGTATTGATGCAAATGCCTCAGATTCCAAGCCAAAGCATCGAAACAGCAAAGAGTTCCACACTTTCGCTGGCTTCTGATCTTCGAGGCCAACACAGTAGATGGTTCATTCCTTAACTGAATGTGTTCAAGAACAATGCAAAGGAGGGAGTTGAAGCCGCTTGAGGTTAAAACGGAAAGCTGCTTTCTGATGTTGTGTCCCGTGCCCCGGCTATTGCAGCTTCCAATTCGGTATCGAGGTCTCACAGCCCTTGCTGCGTGGCGTTTAGTCCCTGGCAACATGAATGGCTTTACGATTGACGCGGACCGCCGGGTTCCCAGCTTGCAAAGCCGGAAAGATCTGACTGTTCAGCAAACGAATGCAAACGATAGTTTTGATTCTTGTGTTTTGAAGCAAACGCCAGCAGTTCAAGACTCCTTTCTGCACTTTCACCTTTTCCCAGTGCTACATTTCGAGCTACTTGTTGACAATGGATGATAAGATCCACTGCACCTACCAGAGCCAGTTGTCAGTCACCTTGAAAATCGTACTTGGCACATCTTTGCATGATGCACCAAGTTCCTTAACTTCAAGGCATTGCGAGCAGAGAGGCTAACCTGCAGCAACGGGACAAAAGCTGGGTGAGCACAGCTAAACTGCCCGGTCCCGAATTGTAGATTTGGCTCTGCATTTGGTTCCAATCCACATGCACAAAGCACGTGACTTCAAACACTTGAAAGCTTGCAGAGAGAGTTGATTCTGGCGCATTTGCGTAGTATAGTGGTGTCAGGTTAGCCGGATGTCGAATGGATGAGGCACCAGTTTGGGTTGACCTGGTCCAATTGTTTGGTTGCCTTCTCCAAAGCCAAAGCAAAATGTTTTCCAATGTGGGAGGCTTGGGACTCCTTCCAGGTTGAGGATGTTGGTCGCAAGGCAAAGTTCAAATCAGGGTCCTAAGCAGAATCAAACCGTCAAACCCAAATCACGACAGCTGGACAGTTCGCTCTTGTTGCAGAAGAAACCAGAATAGATCGATGAGACCCGATATTTTGTGCGACTAGAAACTTCGAGTCCGAACCTAATCAATCAATAACCAATACAAGAACAACTTCGTTTTTGCTTCTTTGTTTCACTGGTTTTATTGCTTGGCATGTGTTGGTATTCTGCCTGTCCAGGTGGATGATTTTCTGGCTGATCTTGGTGCACAGAAGGCTAGGAACATGTGCCAGTACTCACCGCAAGAGACTTTAGATGTTACCTTGTTTTTTCCTCTTCTGATCATGTGGTGGCCCGTCCGAAAGGAAAAGCGGGCGTTAGGCAGAGCAGAATTGTTGAATGAATTGAAGAAACGAATCCAATGTAAATATCAAATGAATAACTCTCTGTTCGCGCATCCAACAAGGAAGCGTAGTAAAGCATCGTGATTTGAGTACCTGAAAGCATGTTGGACATAGTTCCCAACAAATCACGCGGAAAGACAAGCACGCAAGCCAAGTGACTTGACTTTGCAGGTCTATGCAGATTGATGGATAGACTTGGTAGATCCCTCAGACAAGAGATTTGTGCTGTAGACCGGAGGGCGATGACATCAAATGACTAGACACCCGGTTTTGACGATGACAACAAGGCGCGTACTGGTCCATCTTCTGAGAGTCTGTCTAAAATCTGAGTGGCAAACCGAAGAGCGTCTCACGCAGTCCTGCCACGGATTGTTTCAACCCATAAATAGTGAGTGTGACACTTGGAGTATCTTCCTACAGATTCTCCGAAGAAGGGGCTAACTGCTGCATAGCTTGACAAGACAAAAGGAGCAGTGTAGTGATTGGAAATTTCGGCAGTGTTGAGTTCTGTGGGTTTTGTAGAAATTCTCGACAGCATCTTTGCTAGTCGTTGCGTAGCTTTTTTCAGACCTGCTGGGAGCCAAACTCCATGCGACTCAGATGTTCACTCGTCTAGGTACATCATGGAGTTGATTGAAATTGAAGAAAAGGCAAGAAGACTTGTTGTTCAGGCGGGAGATTGAAATTTCTTCTGAGAGGGCAGCTCTGCCAAGATTTTGGTTCTGTTTCGAGACAAGTTTTCTTACGAGGCAATAGAGCGTGAGAGACATCTTCAGCTAATCGAGGTGGGCTTGGCGATCGCTTAAAAGTCCAAGATTCGTTAACTTGACGAGCCCGCAGTGGCCAACCGCAATCTGAGGCTCGTAACCTTCATCCAGTGTCTCAGCAAACAGAGTACAGAGAGGCTCAACGGCTCTGGTTACTGGATCCCATTGAGAGAAATCTTCCAATCACAAGACTGTAAGACTGTAAGACCTCTTTGCTTTACCACAGCAAGAGCTTTTGCTTACAAACATTGTTCTTATTTTTGTTTGTATTTAGTGAAAAGCTTCTTTCTCCAGGAACTCAAGCGCTTTGTGGCCTGCATTGCTCATCTGAACTCCGTAGCCAATGTTCGTCGCAAGGTCTGGCTGATGAGTTTGGCTGTTTTGGCATGCTTTATTGTTTGCGTTGTAAATGGACTCAGAAGAATTCGCTCATGTCCTAAGAGTTTCAACGGCGCTAGTTGCACCTTTTCTTCTGTAGCTTTTGTGATTGGTAGTCAATGCTATTTTCTTTGCAGGGAAGGGACGACTTGAGCATGGAAGTGTTGCTTGAGGCTATGCAAACGCTTGGCTCTTAGTTCAAACGTATCCTCCAAAGCGACAAGTCATGAGCTCCATTTGTCTGACTAGTTCTGACTTGCCAGAAAAGGTTATCTCGCTGCGATGACCAAGAGAAAGGCCCTTGGCTCTTGACTCTTTCTGCTTGGGCTGGAACAAAATCCTCCTGAAACTTTTGTGCCAAGTTTGAAAGCAACAGTGGCTCTCACGAAGTGGCAAAGCCGCAATTTTCTGCCACCATTCTGAAATCCATTTCAGGACTTGAATCTTTGTGGCTGTGTCGTTCAGGTGGTGAGAATTTCGAGAAGCTTGCTGCTGCAAGGATACTTGCGAAGGACGTCTTGGACTCCTTCACTGCTATGCGTGAGTACCTACGCGAGGACCGACTTGCCTCGGTTGGGGCTTTTCAGATATTCTGAGCAAAGCTGAAAGGTTTGTCTCATCGTCATTTTGATCCCAAGATTGGATAGATCGGATGCAGACGTCTGATGGATTCTGACAAAGGGCAAGACAAGACCGAAGAATAAGAGGGAGTTAATCTTCTTGGCTTAGAGTGAAGATCACATGATTGCATTTGTAGACACCACAGGAGAATGTAGGAGAGTTGGGAGTTGCTGGGAGATGCTGGGAAGTATTCTCCTACTGCAGTCTCCTGTTTGGCCAATTGGCAGGTTGGTCGCTGCCTTGAACGAGTAGATCCTCACCTCTGCCGAAGCCTCGGATACTTAGGGGCCCCGAGGATGTAAACCATGAACCGATTGAAATCCAGTGGAATCTCTATGTATATAGATGTATGTAGTATGTATACATAATATACTCTGTTCGTGCTTTGTAGGGTAAGAAATGTGTGCTAAGCCAAGCTGGTTGAATTGTGGGAACTGTGGCTTACAGACCAAGAGAAAAGGGTGGGTCAGCAAAGTCATTGAAACATGCAACTAATGTGATGCAACAGTGGTTCGATTGGTTGAATATTTAATTTCCAACTCTTTCTGCATATTTGCCCGCAGGCAACAACGCTGGATTGGTTGCAAGGTTAGTTGACTGGGAAGAGAGTTGGGAGGCAAGCCGCGATGCGCTAAAATTCATTTTGAGTTGAAAGACTCCTGGCTCGAATACATTCAAATGGTAGCTTTGGCTTTCGGCTTTGCTAGGTTGGGACTCGCTACGTCCAGCAGGAACAAATGCTGACTGCCGTCCAGTGCTCAGAACAAACCACAGATTGCATCTGTGGATAGAAGGAAACTGATGATTGTCTCAGGTCTGTGATTTAGTTGCAGAAATCCGATCCGCCCAAAGGATTGTTCCAGTGGCCCGTGCTGTTTGAAGTAACAAATTCATTCAGATTTGCTATCAGCCAAGTAGGATTGTGCCTTTAGAAGGTAGAACCAAGCAGCAGTGGCCAGGCGCTGGCGCAAATGTGCGAGGAGTGCGACGTCGAGATGTTTATGGTGATGCCAAGGCCTTCCCAGATGTTGTTGAGTTGATGTACATACTATATTCTGTTTGCTTGCATACGGCATAGTGTAGATGTTTCGTAAAGCCTCCTGCTTAAGTTTCTCGCTTGATGCGACACCAAATGTCAAATGTGCTTTTTCCGTCCCTTTTGCCTGTTTAGGCTTGCCTGGTTGAGATTTTTGGACAAGCCTGGATCAAAGAGTGGTTGCCAGCAGGTTTGTGCATTCTATGCACAAGTTTTTAACGAAAAGCTGCAGGCATTGAGGAGTCGCCAGTTGAGAGTTGTTAGGTGCGGAGATTTTGTTCTTCCCATTTGCTTAGGCCTGCACAACTTCAAGGCTTGTTCAAGAGCCTCTTGCCACACCGGCCACAGTCTCGGGGCAAAGCATGCGATACTAACTATATACAGTACAATATGTATACATAATACATATACTTATTTTGGCAGACTTGTTGCGTTCAGTGCATCAATCTCGATTGTGGCGTTGTGGCATTTCTTGATGATTTCACGGTGAATGTTCACGATGGCCGTCAGACGGGAAACGATGCAAATAGTTGTAAGGTTTGACGAGACAGAGGCCTTGACCGGCTGCGATAGAGTTGCAAAAACATGCAAAAACACCATAGTCATGCGCACAAGAAAGGGATTTTTGCCTTGCCGTGGGGTCCAGTGAGAACTTTTGTGTTTTTACATGAGCCATTTGGCGCAAGCAGTGCAATGGCGAGAACACTGATTTTGAAAGTCTCTTTAGATGAGGGCCTTCCTGGTCCTGAACATTTTGAGATTCGGGAATCCCCGACGCCTGTGATTGGAGATGGAGTGATCGTGATGCTGCTGACCGTGAGTGCAGATCCATACATGCGATACAGAATCCGCTCTGATGGTGATTACAAGCCTGGAGAGCCAATGCTTGGACTTGTTGCAGGTAAGATCCTTGATTCAAAAGTGCCTGAATGGAAAATTGGTGATTTGTTTGGCGCAGAGCTGCCGTACACAGATGTTCAAGCTGTCTCAGCCCGGAAAGTGAAATCCTTTCGCCGTTTGACGGGACTAATTTCTGAAGATCAGATTAGTCTTGGCATAGGCGCTCTTGGAATGCCTGGATCCACTGCATATGGGGGATTGATCGATATTTTGAAGCCAAAGAAAGGTGAAACTCTCTGGGTCAGCGGTGCAGCTGGAGCAGTCGGCTCTATGGTTGGTATGATGGCGAAAAATGTCTTTGGCTGTACAGTAATTGGCTCTGCTGGAGGTCCAGAGAAGTGCAAGCTTGTAAAGGAGCAATTTGGCTTTGATGATTGTGTAGACTACAAGGCCTGTAAGACAACAAAAGATTTGGTGAAGGCCTTGAGACAAGCAGCACCTGGAGGGATAGATATGTATTTTGAGAATGTGGGAGGTATGCACTTTGAAGCTGCAATGCAATGCCTGTGCCCAAAAGGAAGAGTAGCTATTTGTGGGGTCATTTCGGATTACAATAAAGCAAAAATGTCTCCAAACAAGATCTATATCTCCAACATGATCTACACAGAGCAGACCATACAAGGCTTTCAGTGTTTGCCATGGCTCCTTGGTGAGAGGGGACATTTTTTACAGGACATGGCTCAATGGATAGGTGAAGGGAAAGTGAAAACACGGGAAACTGTATTCGATGGTCTAGAGTCGTTCGGAAGTGCCTTCCGAGCCTTGTTTGAAGGAAGCAACACTGGAAAAGTGGTGATTCGCGTGTTTGCACCCAGATCAAGACTGTAGGAAAACTTGTTGGCACCTGACACAGAGCCGGCTTGCTCCAGAAAAATAGCGCAATGCCGCAATGCCTTTTGTGCCTCATCTTGCTAGCATATAAATGTCAAACCGTCAAACAATTGCTTGCTTTGAACCTGAGCTTTTTCGGTACATTGTTACATCATGTTACATCTTTGCATCTGTGCGCAGAGGCTTGGAAGCCAGATGCTGAACTTGCCAGCTTGATGGAAAAGCTCTCCCCTCACTTTGCCTTCCGACAGCTGTCCACTTATGTCCTTTTCTGCTTGCACTGCGAGACACATCAGGTTCAATGGTACAAAGCAGCTGTTGGGAACAATGTCTGCAAAGCAAGGCGGAATGAAACCCACTGGCTGACTATAGTCTCCATGCCGATACGAGACGGGAAGACAATTTTGATTTTTTTACCATGGCCTTCGTTCAGTTTTCTGCCCTTTAGACCCCTAACTGAATCTACTGTGTATATAGGGGTAGCTCCATTGCAATTATCTGCCAGGGACAAGCACCAAATCATGTCGACCAACGCTACATCAGTTTCATGGTTCATAGCAGAAGGAAGGCAACCTAGTATTTGTGACAGGTTAGACAGGGCCCTGCCACCATCCGGAGTTGTAAGTTGATTTTGCTTGGTTGGTGTTTAGCTCCCTGGTTGATGTATAAAGGTTTAAAGATGCCAATACTGTTACATACAAAGCTCATGTTGCAGAGCGTTCAGATTTTGTTTTTCTCCCTAAGTGTGCCAAACAACTTGAGACACCCAATCTCGAAGCTCCCAGGCGAGCAGCAGAGCTCGCAGGAAGCTACCTGGAAGATGCTTGTCAAGCGGGTTGTGAATGGAGCCAACGGTCAGGACTTTTGGGGGTCTTCGCGGTCTTCGGTTCTTGTTGAAGCCCACAGCTTACCACTGCGCCCGTCCAGGACACATATCAATCGATTGAACCGACCCTGCGCGAGCCTGCTGAGAAAGCAGTAGAGGATAATACATTTGCAGAGTGAGGGGACTGAGAGGATGAAAGTATACAAAGATTGCCAAAAGGTTTGTTTTTGCAGTCTAAAATCTCATCAATTGTGTGAAGGATCTTCTCCGTGACTTGGAAGCGTGGAGCATGGAGCTCGCAAGGCATTGTCCGGAGGACTGCTATGAGACACAACGTACTGCTCAAGGTGTCTCTTGTTGTTTGTTTTGTATACATTTACACGCATACAGATATACAGACGTGAAATCGTGAAATAAGGAAATGTAATTATTGTATATACATATATTTATATACACAAGTTTTGTTTTTTACACATATATAATCAGAAACTTGTGTGTTCTCTTTCATCAAAAGCTACAAATTCTATACCTTAGATTTCGTATCAAAAATTGGATTGCACATATTTTGAATATGATTTGTCTGATGTACTATTTACTGCATATCATGCAGTATTCTGTATTATGCTGTATATTCATTTTATTATACATCATTTTTCATTGATCATTTGTTATTATTTTTAATTCATTATTCATTATTATTGATTGTTTTTTTATGAGTCATTTTTCATTCTCTATTATTATCATTTTATTGACTATCAATCGTATTTTGTACAATACAATTTTCAATATTATGAAGTATGTATTGCACATATTCTATCATTTATTTTGTCTCACATGTATTGTATACATATATGCACACATTTTTGTATATATTAGATATGTTGTATATGAGATATTAGATAGTACATTTTCTACAAACATATTTTATGATACATATCATTTCTGAAAATAGACCTATATGCGGTGAATCCTTGAGACTTCAAAGCGGGTGGATTTGCTTGACAGATAGTTGCCGCATGTTTTTTGGGAAGGACTGGAACCAATGCTGTGGCATCCTGGTGCAGTGTTTGTCCGGAAGTGAAAAGGAATCCACCAAAACTCCGTTTCGCGCAGGGGGCTGAGACCAGTCAGTGCAGTGTTTTGGACGATGCAGCATTTCTGCATGGTTCTTTTGAATGTCTCGGTTATCATTGCCTTCATCATAGGTCTGATCTTGGGCGTCATCTGAGACATCGCCTGCAGACAGTCCCTTTACCAAGTGAGGACATGTGCTGGCATCCAAAGCAGTAAGAGCAATTGAACATATCTCAGCACTTGCTTAGTTATGTGAAAGATTGAAGCATTATGATGAACATGTCCATCAGTCTAGGTAACCAGATCATTGTCAAGGTTCCTTTCCCCAACTTCTTTAGAGGGAGGTACATCTCTACTCTGTGAGTGCACCAGAGATGCACTTTCAGCGATGCCCTTAGCTGTGCAGTCTTTCCATGTCCTGAGCGAAGCTCAGCATATTTTGCAACAGATGCTGCACCGACGAAGCTGCCCTAATCCTTAAGGGATCTGGGCAACGGAATAGCAATTTCATTGGTCTTGTGCACGCAAGCTGGACATGTATTCTTACCGATTTATTGATATATATATATATATATCTCGATATCTACAAGATCAACCATTGTATACTCACACGGCCAGATTAGACAAGCTGCTTTTGGTTTGTTCGTACTGTTGCGTGCGTTTTTCTAATTTTGTTGCTTCCTCCTAGGAAGGGAACAGGGTATGCCCAATGCCTGGGAGGTTGGCTGGAGTCAATGGTACAGAATGACGCTGAAGAGGGTGGAAGCCACGCATTCACCTATATCATTTTTTCGTCAATGGATCGGAAGGCTGACGCATTTATGGAAGACTGCTTGAAGCAGCCGTGCGGTCTCTTTCGAACTCCAAGTCTGGAGTGATATGACTGCTAGTGCTAGGGCCCAGCAAAAGATTCCGCAGAGAAGTTTGGAAAGAAGTGTTGAAACTTACCACACCATACTTGACTGCACCGATCTCAAGTGATCACATTTGCTTTTTTCCGATGCCCGCGGATAGTTTTTTGGCCTGGCTCGAAACTACAGTTGCAAGCTGAGTATGCCTTGGTGACTCACCGGATTCAGTATCAAACAGGGAGCACATCAACCATCTTGCTTTTCAATTGTTTTCTTGTTTGTACAAACCAAACAGTACAAGCCACACGAAGAGTCAGCATGAGAGCCTCAAAGCCTTTTGGAATTTACGTCGTGTTTTGTTGATGCAACCTGGCGGCTGATACCGCATTTCAATTTGTGTTTTGTCCAAAGGTAGCTCGTGCGATCCGCATGGAGTTGCACACTTTTTCGGATTCTTTTTGGAAATCACTCTGCCTCATCATTGCTTCAGCACTGGCACATGCGGCGGTTTTTGTATGTGATCAAGGAAGAAAGCAGATTGTAGAGCTCGAACATGTGAGAACGGGTAGCATGAGCGTGCAAGACTTGCTGCGGCAATTGCCCGAGTCCATTAGCAAAACAGTGCACCAAACCAGCACCCCTCATGGCACCATCTTTCAAAGCTTGATGCTTATTGCAGCGCTCCTTTTGTTGGTCAGCGAATTTCCAAAGTTCGATTTCGTGCAGCCCAACTATGACTTGCTGTTGATAGTGTTTGAAGTCTGTCGGTACCTATTCCCTGTAGTCGGGATCATAATGCTGGTCTTCATCCCCATGTCACATGACTACATTGTGATGATTGATCGCTTCAAAAAGCCTGGATACCAGCTGACGCAAGAAGACAAGGCTGTCTTTTATGCAAACAAATTGCAGGAGGACATGCACCAATTTGCAGGGATGCTGGTCTTTGCGGCAACACCAGCGCTGGAAGGCCAGTTTGGGAATGCAGAATAGTTCCAGGATAGTCTTCTTGAAATTGAAGCTGAGAGAATGGCACAGGTGATGTCTTCCAACAAATAAGGCCTATGATCGCAAAGATGGACTAACTAGGCAAATTATGCCATGCAGCCTGAAATGACTTCCTTGGGTGCCATTCCAAACTCACAGCATCGCAGCATTGGTAATGAATAGAATATCAAGCTAGGCTATTTTAAGCTTGCTGCGAGCCTTCTGCCAAAAGACATGTGCGAATACATGTCTGATTGACCTTTCGAAATCCCTTTCTCTGATTGTATCAGTGTCAAAGTCTTGTAATTCCTTGTCATATAGAGCTTCTGTCCGGACAATGCAGGGTTTAAAGTACGCGGAGAGTCTGGAAGCGATAAAAGATTGTTCGCAGCGGTAGTCTTGCCCTCAAAAACTATGCACGTTTGGCTTCCCAACCTGCTGACTGTTGAGAAGATTATGTGTACCAGCTATGTGTCGTAGGTAGATTCTCGAAAGATTGTAGTAGCAATATATATGCATAAAATGGTGCACAGCACACTACAGGTGTATTTCCACTACAGAAAAGCTGGGTGACCTTCAATACCTGAAAGGACATGGGAGGACAACAAGGGAGTGAAATTCCAAGTAGATAAGACAAATATCAAGGCCTTGTGGGGTGCACTTCTTTGACTTCCTTGTTGGTGATTAGGAGTGATGGAGAACAGGTGATTTACGCAGCAAGCCAATGCACTTCGTTTCAACAAAGGTATGATGTTGCAAGCTTTCCATCCTCTTTGCTTTTGCCATGTCAAGAGTTTCAGCTTCGTTGTATGCATACCAGAGAGTCATCCAACCGGAACCCTGTATCATTTACATATATATATATATACATATGTAGGATATTGTAGGACAACAGATGAAGAAGTGCATGTAGAACATGCAGGAATCCAAACAAGATGGCTGAGATGTTTATATTTGAGTCTCAAGCGGCTGCCTACCAGCTCCAAACCTGTTGATCCTCAGGTTATGCGGTTGGCCGAGGATTTGTTGAATTCTTTGGAAATGGGATGGGCAAAGACTTTGTGAAGTGGAGGGACCAAGATTCAGCAGCGATAATGTGGCTTATTTTGATTTCTGCTCGTACAATTATGCTACTTGGGGTACACACGTGCTTGTGGAACATGGTGTATGAATGGTATTGCGAGCCAACTGCGCGGTTTGCCAGAAATCCTTACTACATATATGATGCTGAAAAAGCTTTGATTAGACACCTCCTGAACTACGTCCTGCTCGTGGGCTTGTCAATGTGGTTCTTCAACTCGAGCCATTTCAAATTTCTGTCCCTGTACGCACGCTGTGCTCTGCTTTCAATCGCCTTTTGCACAGCGCTTTTGACGGTGTGTTACACTCTGCGGGTTATTGAGTATTTGATGTTCAAAGAGAGGCCGAAGAGAAATCTCTTGATTTTTGTATATTTTTGTCATTTCCCCATTTGTTTGTGAAGGGAGTGATTGAAATTAATTGAAATATCAGTTGGTTTACTTAAATTCCCTGTTTATCTTGCTGATGTGACAGATTCCCGAACAAGTGGAGGTATTTGAATGAGGATCGGATGGAGCGTCTCTTTCTGAAGATTGTGACAAAGACTGAGAAACGGATGGACAAGTACACTGCTGAGCTAGAGGAGCTGTTTGATAAATGGTCGAAATGTTCTTATGTGGACTGGGATGGCGACACTGACAATTCGCAAGGTGAATGCTGCTAATTCCAGTATGCTGGTGATCTAGGTGACCAGAAGCAAAAAAGGTGTGTGAGAAAATTTGCTGTGGATAGTGGGCAGAAGCTTCAGTCAGGGGCACTTGTGCCAGCAGAGGGCAAACAGGTGATCATGATTTGCAAGTGGATGGTCATGATGCTGAAGCCACTGTTTTGCAAGCTTATGGTTGCTGCAAAGACAATGTATTGCTTGCATATTGCTTGCCATGTCCTTCCCTACACTCACAAGCAAGTCTCTTAGTCCAGCCTACGGCTGACAGATTCGGAGGTGTCTCTAAGTAATGCATTAAACCACCATGACATGCAGTCCAGCTGGATGCATAGTGACAGGAGAAGAAAACTCTACAAAGTGACATAAGTGACGCTGTGCTTGCTTTTTTGCATGGAATTCAATGCACATTGCCTATGGCGTGCAGCTGATGTCGGCGAGAAAGCTGCAAAGTAAGATATGGCTTGGAGACTCGGAGCTGAGAAGTTTCAAGCTTTGCAAGATAGTTCCGGAAAATGACACGTAACGCTTCCATGATTTTGACCTTGACTGATATAGAAATACTACAGAATGAATTAGAATGTTGAGGCGCAAACGGAGCTCCGGCTTGATGGACTTGGGATCCGGAAGATTGTGGAGATTCCTCCAGGGGTCAAGGTCCGAAAGTGAGGTTGAGCAAACTGTTGCCAAGTTGCCAAGTAGACTCAGTAAATGAAATACACGGAGTCGATCTAATGCAATCTGACCTGAAGGTGCTTTCGATTAGCAGCAATCGTTTGAGGAATCTTGGCTCTGTATGATCCTCAGCTGGCACACAGATTTGGTTCAAATTTAATGTTACTCCTACTGTTTTCAAATACAAGCTCTGACAAGGTCTTAGAATGCCTAACACTCCAAGAGGTGAACTTGGCAGCCAACAAGCCAGAGACCAAAGAAACCAAAGCTGTGAACAGATGTCAACTCTTTCTTTTGATGTTTGTCAGTTTTTGCACGCGCATTGTGCGAGCACTGCTTGAAACAAGTACAGCAGCTCTGCATATGTTTAAAAGGAACAGTTCACGAGATTATGATGGCATAAAGAACAACACAACAGCTACTTTGGTCCACAAGCCCGGAAAGAGTGAGTAAGGAAAAGGCAAACACGTTAAAACTCAGAGCCAATTTCAGGTTGAGCGGCCCCCAGCAGAACAAAGAGTGACGACCCGGACAGGCAGCCATGAAGCCTGGACAGACACAACGCACCTAGTAATGAAAGGCGAACGCAGAGAAACTTAAAGAAACAATGAAAGCATCCTTACGACAGTGCAGAACATGGTCTAGTCCAGTTAAGTCCAGTAACTGCTGAAGCAATTTGTCAAATAAGTTGTGCGGAACAGTGTGAACCATTTCGTGGCAAGTGGCAGAACAAGCTGGTTACCAAATTGGTCTTTGTTTGGACTTTGCCTTGTCTTTCAGTCGAAGCATAATTCTGGTTGGTCTCAGGGAATTTCCATGAATTTCCTCCTTGATTGTTGCTGCTTTTTTGAGGGATTGGGTCTCCTTTTGAACTGACACATGAGGTTGTGTAAAATGTGGAAGGTGTGCTTTTATCCTTTTGACATGGTCATCCTCATTTTTGCATCGTGTAGCTTTCATTTTCCGCTAAGGCTAGATGAAAATGCATTGGCCCCGTTAGCAGCCCTACCTGCCCTCAGGGTCCTCAATGTTTCAAGGAAATGGAAGCTGAAAATTCCTTTCTTGGCACGTTTGACAGTTTCCTTCTCTTTGCCAGAACATTGCTGGAAGGAATCATATCCGAGACCTTTCACCTCTGGTTTTGGCAGCTTGCTTACTTTTCATTGCACATTCGGCATCCTTAGAAAAAGCCATCTCATTGCAGGAGGTTTCTCTGCCAGATCTAAGGCCCCACCAGCTCTAGCTTCGCAGGGCCATGCTTTCCCTTCACTAGAGGAGTTTTCCGGGAGCATAGTGGCGTAGTGCTTCAATTCGATCCCAGCTCTACTGGGCACTACCACCTATTGACTTGACTTCTCTGTTTTTTTTTTGAAAGTCTATTCAAGTTGCTGAGGCGGTCTTGTGGTTTACTTCCATACTTCTGATTTTGAGAAGCTCTCTTCTTGACAAGCTTGGCGAGGATCTGAATATTTCTTCCAATCCTTTGAGTGATGTGACTGCTGCAATGTCGCTGCAAGTGCTGCTCGTCCATAGAATAGAGTCAATACAAGGGGCCAAACACTTGAGCACGCTGTCTGAATCTGTCAAGCACTGCTAGCCAGATCCATCAACGTTGTCGCGAAAGGTCTCAAGTCTTAAGGAGAATCCAAGACCCAAAAAGCATGTCTTGCTAGTCCAGAAGCTGCTTCCTTCGGTGAGGTTGCGCGTTTTGACAGCAGCAAGCCTTGCAACAACCACTCTTCAATGTGTTCATTGCAGCTTGGAAGCTTCTTGTCCAAACTGGTTGAGGAACATCGCCTCGCAACTTAACCTAGCTCCAGCATCATCTAGGCTGCAAGGACAAGTGAGATAAAGGCGCTATTTGTCTGTCTTAGGTGATTGATGTGCGGAGCTGTTGTTTGCAGTCAATATCTGGGCTGCAGGCACAACAAGACCTTTCACTTTAGCTTGCACATTCTCTTAACTTGACTAGATAGGGATTGCAGCATGGACATAAAAAAATATTTTGATATGTGAATGTGCAGTTGCTACTTTTTCTGACTCTTACCGTTCCACGAGTCAATCTCGAGGCATTGCCATACCTGTCCGAGCTTATCCTTGACGGGAACGCATTGTTGAGCTGCAAGGACGCCTTTGTTACTTGCTTGGAAGGGTAGAATTGCATTCCAAAGATACTCATGACTGTCGGATACCGCCCAGGACTTTGGAAGTCATTCTTCCCTGCAGGCGCTTTCTGGTCTTTGTTCACCTTGACGAACAAGCAGACACATTTTATCAAAGGAAGGTTAGTTGAGAAACATCTGCGTCACCCAGATTTGAAAAGCATGACAATTAGAAAGGAAAAGTAACATCACAGAAAGAAAAAGTGGCAGAAGGACAACGTCACAGAAAGAAAGCTTTGGTGTCGGTGTGTGTCACTTTTGTTGCAGGCGCAGTATTTTGTGAAGTTGCAATGTTACGTTTCGTGGCAGGGGCACTACTTTTGAGCACGAAATGCGGTATTTTTCAAATCAAAATGCGTCTCCGAAGCCGGACAGGTAATCTTTGTGAACGGGTGGGTGTGTGATGGCTAGGTCATGGTCGGATCATGCTCGGATCGGCCACTAGAGTGGACGTTTCGTAGGTTTGCTCTCACGATGCATAGTCGTATTCTTAGGGTGTTTGCATCCCAGGGTTGCTCCGCCAACTGTCGTGGACACTTTATTTTGGTTTGCACCAGGATTGGGTGGCATGAGCGTATTCGTATTGCGTTTTGCATGATACTGCAGGGCCTGGTGAAAAAGTATTGATCGCGTAAGAACCTTCCGGTTCAACAGGCTTCTGGTGTAAAGGTTTGTGGGGTGTAAAGCTGTTGGCGTAAAACGTTGTAAAATGTGTTTGGTGTAAAATGTTTCTGCTTATATAGTGGAAAGTGCTTCTGTTGTAAAGGGTTCTGGTACTAACGGCTTTTGTTTCTGGTGTGCAAGATTGCTACATACATGATATATTATGTACAAAAGGGATGTACATAACGATTCGTGAGCATTTTCAAACACATCCGTGCTCAAGTTCTGCCAGCATTGAACTGGTGAAGCAGTCTCGGTTTTGAGCTTTCAAAGTGCCAGAAAATGTTTCAACACTTTTTCCTAAGACTTGCTGGATCAGAATGTTCTTGTTCGCCTAAAGTTATGCACTTGTCTCAAGATCCTGCACATCTTGATGCACTGCTTTCTCTTTGGACCGATCTCTTCCAGGATTCGTCCTGATTTTTGGTCTCTATTCTCTTTCCCTTCAAACCATGAAACAACGTTTGAGGCCCTGAGATTGGCGCACAATGCTATCGGCGAAATATCAGCCGTGGCATCCTTGGCAAAAACATATACTGCTCGAAAGAGAACCGCCCGGCTCACTGTAATGCATCCAATCAGGATACTCAAGAAAGGAGCTTTTGTACGAAAGACACTCCATACCTGGACACTTTCACTTTGCCGGGAGCAGATATTCGTTGCCATCCATTTGATGTCGGTCTTATGGGTTGCTTTTTCTTGCTTCAGCCTGTAGAAACACATTCAGCCGAACAGGTTCAGCTGCCATGTCTGACAGAGCTGGATTTGGCATCCAACAATCTCTCTCAGGACAGGCAAAGAGTGGTGGAGAGGTAGTGACTCAATGACTATTCAACTCTGGTGTTTGGCGGGCAAGAACAGTGGAAAGAGGCCTTGAATCTTGCTGGAGCTCCACGACTGGTTTCTTTGGCCTGAAGCTTGGGATGGAACCAGTCCAGTTTGAATCCAAAGTCAACAGTGACGTCTGATGCGAAGACTCTGAAGACTGTCTTTTGCCAGTGACTCGAGGTTCTCCGTACCAACCAGCTCACATCCCTAGGTGGGCCAGAATGTGACTATGCGATATTGTAGGACCGCTGTGGTCTCCCACACTACACACTGTTTTGTTGTAGGCTTTGCTTCTAGTAACATGCGTTCATCTAGCGATTGTCATTTTCAGAAGACCAGCTCCAGACAGCACTCAGTGAGGTCAAGGTTCTTTAGCTTGTGTAATGAGGTCAACGTAGGTCAACACTTGACTTTGCCATACTTTAGCTCTATGTTTCTATTCGCTGTCATGACTCATGACTTTTTTTTGCTCCTGCAAGCTGCACCGTTCTGTCCGGCTCTGTCGGCAGTCCAGCTTTCAGCCTTGCGTTGCCTCACCTTCTTGGACGCCTCGCAGAACAAGATTCGAACCCTTGAGCTGATGGCTCAGACTCACTTCAAAGCCACCTTTCTTGAGCATGGAGGGAAATAAAAAACATACACTATATGTTTGTAGTAGTCATTGGAATGCGAATCAATTATAATCAGTTATATATATTTTATTAGAGACCGTTTGTACTAAACATATGTATATCACACACATATATATGTTGAGCCAGTGGTGCCATTTCACTCATCCACCGTTACTGCATGGATCCGAAGGTCACTTTCTGCGCAAGGGTCAGTGGAAAAAGGGCCGATTGTGTGACACTAGGAGGTGTCTGTCACTTTTAGATTGGTAGCGGAGCTAGGTACGCCTAGTCCGAACCCAAGGGGGTTCCGTCAGTGGTGCCATGTCGTCCATGTCCCCTGGCGAGCAACATGGTGGGTTGCGCCAATTTAGTGGTGAAGATGAGGACAGCCGTGAGTACAAGCGTTGGAAAGTTTGGGTGACAAATAAACTTCTGACGTTGGGTGACAAATGTCCTGCAGAGGCCAGAGGGGCCTATGTGTACACCTTACTGTCTGGGAAGGCATTGGAGTGTGTCGAACATTGTGATCCGGCCTTGTATCGCAAAAAGAACGGCGAAGACGTTTTGTTTGCTTTACTGGACAAGCGTTTTCCGCAAAAAGATGATGCTGACGAGATGGGAGAAATGCTCACTTCCATCTTTGCTCTGAAGTCATTGGAAGGGGAAACGTTGAAAACCTGGATTTCACGGGCAGGCGAACTGTTCGATAGATGTCGACGCAAAACGGCCATTAGCTTTCCTGACGAGGCACAAGGGTGGATGATTTTACACAAGTCTGGACTTAGTGAAGAACAGAGCCTCGCACGAGCACAAGGTTCCTTGAAGAAAGACGACATTGCCAAAGCAATGAGAAGTTGTTTTCCTGAGTTCGTCATCGCCAAGAAGCGACCTCAGGGAGTTAGTCTAGTCGAGAACGAAGTCTACGCAGTGGAATCTGAAGAAGAGCCTCCAACCAACAACGAGTTCGAGGACGTCGAATTGTTGCTGGCGGAGTTTGAGAAGCCAGAGGTCGGTAGTCCATCCGATGAGATCTTCGAAGAAGCTGATGTCGCTGAAGTGATGGCGGTTAGCTGGAAAGAGAAACGGCAGGAGCTGAACAAACTCCAGAAGAGTCGTCGTTTCAAGGCGGCTACTGACCTTCGACGAAGTTTTCGGGTGGAGGTGGAAGAGCTAAAGAAAAGAACGAAATGCCACAGATGTCAACGTGTGGGACACTGGTCCCGTGAATGTCCACAGCGACCTCAATCGGCGAAGCCTTCGTCATCTATGGGGTCATCAGGTTCGCAGCATCCCAAGAGATCACCGGAAATGGGGGCTGCGATGGTGTTACATTCAGTGGGTGGTGTTTACAACAAGGACAGTTTTGGGACAGCAGACTCAGTATCTTTGATTGATCGCATGCGACGACACGTTCATCAGCAGCAGGAACGAAACACATCTGAACAGCTGTTGGTATCGTCACCGGGATACGGGGTTTTGGACTCCGGGTGCGGCCGCACCATTATTGGTAGTCAAACGTTGTCGGAATTTCAGCAAATGTGGAGGGACCGCAACATGAAGATCCCCAAGCCTTTTGCTGAAACCAATCATTTTCGTTTTGGCAACGGTCAACATGAGATGTCAACGGAACCCATCACTATGCCGATCATCCTGGGAGGACAAGAAGGATCAATCAAAGCTGCCATCATTCAGGGAACTGCTCCCTTACTGATCAGTCGCTCAGCATTGAAAACATTGAAGGCGTCTTTACACTTTGGATCTGATGAGCTGCAGTTGTTCGATCCGGGGAAAAGCATTCCGCTACAGACCAACTCGGCCAACCAGTACATCGTGAATGTTCTGGATGACGCTCATGACGGATCGAAGTTTGAGGAGATCATGATGACGTCTTCTGAAAGTGTGTCCGCCGCTGAGCCCATGAAGGACCCAGAGACTGTTTCGTCCAAAGAAGTCAGTAGTCCTAAAGATCCAAGTTTTGATGATAACCCTGACAAGTCGTTTCCTGAGAGTCCACAAATTGAACAGTCCTATAGTGTTGAGAAAAATGATTCCATAGCTTCAACCCAAACTTCCGCAACATGCAGGAATCAGGATTGCAGTGAGAGAAGTTTCCAACCATCTAGGAAGCAAGCCCGGAAGCTGCGAAAGCAGTTTCATCAGTGTTGTGCTGTTGAGACCTCCAACACCGTCCTTGGAAAGAAGTGGTTTGTTGTTGAAGTGTTTTCACCACCCCGGTTTGCGAAAGTCGTTCAATCTTCTGGATATAATGCATGGTCAATTGATCTTGAGACAGGGTATGACCTTAGAGACCCAAAAGTTAGGGCTGAGATTAAATCGGAGTTAGCACAAAATCCCCCAGAATTGTTGGTTTTGTGCAAGGTGGATGGTCCAATTACAATCGCATGTTTCAGAGTCCAGCCGAGTTCCTCCGAAAACGTAATGAAAGTCGATTGTACATCAAATTTTGTTGTGAACTATTTCGACAACAGGTGAATGCTGGAGGTCGTGCATTGTTCGAACATCCCTCGGGAGCTCGTACTTGCAAGTATCCAGAGATGCTGCACTTGATGCAGAAGCATGAAGTAGTTAACCTTCACATGTGTCGCTATAATTCGAAATTACCAAATAGTGACAAGCTGATTCGTAAAAGCGCTCGTTTGGTAGCATCTCATTCTGAGTTTCAGAAACTTTCCAAGAAGTGTCCCGGCGATGACTCTCCGAAACATCAGTGTCATCAGGTTATTGAGGGTAGTTGGCCAGGAGTAGGACAAATCAGCAAGTTTTGTGCCAAATACACACCTGAGTTTGTCAAAGCTGTGTTGGATGTCATTCCTTCATACTCACCACCAGAAGAAGTGTTGATCGTCGATGAGGTTCCTCCTGAACATAAACACTTGATTGGAGCTGTGTCTAGAGAGCAGTCATCTGAACCGGATGATGCCCAGATTGATGCCACGTTGGATAAACTCCATCGAAACCTTGGCCATCCGCCTAATCATGACCTGGTGAGAATATTCAAGCATGGTATGGCCTCTGAGAAGGCTATCGTCCGAGCTCGAAATTTCTCGTGCCCTTTCTGTCAGAGCCAGAAACAATCTAAAGTGCCTCTTCCAGCTCAAACTCATCGTGTGTTTGATTTTAATGATCAAGTAGGCATCGACGTGAAACATCTTCCAGGTTGGCAACCGAATCAAAAGATCCGTGCACTTAATATCGTAGACCAAGCAAGTTGTTATCAGAGAATGATACCTTTCTTTGAGACTGAGACAGCACAAGTGGTACGAGATCTCTATGCCGAAAATTGGGTAGTTTGGGCAGGTCCTCCTAAAGAACTTGTCTTAGATCCATCCAATAGCAACCTGGGTGAGAACATGGTGTCACCAACTGAGATGGAAGGCACTTTCATCAGACCGATCGCCGCTGAAGCTCATTGGCAGTTGGGTCGCACAGAGCGTCATGGGGGATACTTCGAAAAGATCCTTGCCCGTCTCATTGAGCAGTTCAGTCCCGGTTCCAAAACCGAATGGCTTGAGTGTGTTCGTCATGCCCATGTGAAAAATCAAATGATCCAAAGCTATGGCTATACGCCACATCAATATGTGTTTGGGAAAAGTCCTCACATACCTGGTGATCTGCTCAATGAACCATTGCATGTCGTTCCGGGCACGGCTAGCTTAGAAGTGCAGGCGTCTGAAAGAGCTCAATCCCTACGGAATGCAGCTCGCAAAGCAGTGTTGGAACTTCAGGATGATCGTTCGTTGAGAAAGGCATTTGCAGCACGTCCTCGTGTTGCCCAACCATTTAAAGCTGGAGATCAAGTAGCATATTGGAGATCACAGAAGTGGATTGCGGGTCAGTTACATCAGGGGGGTAGGTGGTACGGCACTGCCATTGTCATCGGTTATGTTGGACGTAACCTTGTGTTAGCGCATCGTAAACAGATTCTTCGTTGTGCCCCTGAACAAGTTAGATATGCCACCACAGAAGAACGAACCCTTCTTGAGACATCGAATTCTGACCTTTTGGGAATTAAAGATATGATCGAAGGTGGAGCTTTCAAAAGTAATCAGTTCATCGATCTGACTCCTTGTTCATATCCTACTCAAGCTGAAAGCATTCGTTCTGATACTCCAGTTGTTGCTGAGCCACCGCTTCTTAGAAGTCAAAGGAAAAGGAAAGAGAGTAATGAACAACCGGGTCAACCTAGCCAAGAGCATCAAGAAGTGATCCAACCACCTCCTTTGGAAAATACTATGGAAGTAGAAGCCCCAGCAAATGATATGGAAGTCACTCCTCCAGAGACAGTGCCAGCCGAACCTTCGACCGAAGCAGTTCCAGCATCGTCAAGCTCGTCTCCCACAACATCACCAGAGGAAACATCATCATATGGACCAGTGAGAAGACGAATTTTGACTAAAAATGGACCTAGTGCACTTTTCAGACCACCTGCAATGGCCATTGATGACTTTGCTGAAGTAATGAGAGAAGTTGTTCCACAATTGATTGAAGAAACTGTTGATGCCTCTCGTGATAAGCGCCCTTTGGATTCTGCCGATTCGACTCTCGAGCCTGTTCCCTCCAAACAGCGAACAGAATCTCATCAGGAAGTTTTGTCGGTGCAACAGATCAAAGACTTAAATGAAGATTGGTTTGAATGCGACAGTGTAGAAGTTTTCATGCTTTCGTATCTTCAAAAGAAGTCCAAAGAATTGAACCACAGTCATAATTAACCAGCACTGCAAGAACAGGTCGATGACTCAAAAGTCACCGAATGGCAGACCCTCGTGTCCAAGGGAGCCGTCAAGGTCATTTCCGGCCGTCAAGCTGAGCACACCAAGGAGAAGTTCTCTCATAGATTCATTGGAAGTAGATTTGTGATAGTTCGTAAAGGAGCTGTCGAAGGACAACAGATTGATCCCACTGATTCAAACACGTATCGAGTCAAAAGTCGTTGGTGTTTGCAGGGTCATTTGGATCCTGATTTAGATGATAAAGCTGAGAGTGGTCTCCTTCAATCTCCAACGCTTAGCCAATTGGGTCGGAACACCCTGATGCAATTACTGGCATCCAACCGGTGGCAACTGCAACTTGGTGACATTAAAGGAGCTTTTCTTGAGGCAGGTGAACTACCACAGAAATATCGTCCCTTGTATGCCAAGATGCCACCAGGAGGCATTCCTGGAATTTCTTCAGACTCAGTAATAGAAGTCTTAGGAAATGTATATGGACAGAATGATGCTCCCGTAGCTTGGTACCGTACTTTTGACCAAGTAGCAGTGTCTTTAGGATGGCAAAGATCCAAATTCGATAGTTGCTTGTATTATCTTAGAGACCCCCGACAGGGGAATAAGCTATGCGGCATCATGGGAGTCCATGTCGATGACACTGCCGTAGGTGGGGAAGGAAAGATGTTTGAGTTGGCTATCAAAGCACTGAAAGAGCGTTTTCCCTATCGTAAATGGAGAGTGGGCGAAGGAGAGTTTTGTGGAGCATACTATAAACAGTGTCCCACCACAGGTGAAATAAGTATGAATCAATCCACTTTTGCTGATAATCTGAAACCAGCCAATATCACCCGTGGAACTCCTGACACCAAGATGTTGAATGAGAGCCAAGTTCGAACTTTGAGAGCTATCAATGGTAGCCTCAATTGGCTTTCGTCACAATCTCCGCCAGACTTGGCTGCTCAGACCAGTCTAAGTCAGCAAGCCTTTCCGAGACCCACGATTCGTCATTTGAGAAATGCCAACAACATCATTAGGAGAGCAAAGCAACATAAAGATTTGTCAATCACATATAAACCCATACCTATGGATAAATTGACCATCTGTTGTCACAGTGATGCAGCCTGGGCAAATGTGGGTGATCACACCCAAGCAGGATACATACTAGCTTTCACACACCAAGATCTTCAGCAGGGTTTGGAAACATGTTGGAATCCCGTGGCTTGGAAAGGCTATCGTTTGCCGAGAGCAGCTAGTTCCACTTTAGCTGCTGAATCCCAGGCAATGGCAACTGCCACCGGGACGGCTGAATGGCTTAGTTTGCTTTTGTGTGAAGCCATTGATGGTCCTTTTGAATTGAGAAAAGCTAGAGAAGTCCTTCAACACCGAAGACCCATCATAGCTACTGATTGTAAGTCTTTGTTTGATCATCTCATTTCACCGTCGTCTCCTACATCCATTGAAGATAGACGTACCAGCATAGATGTGGTGATAATCAGGGAAAGCTTGAGAAATACTCAAGGATACATCCGGTGGCTTCCTACCAACCGAATGATTGCTGATGGTCTTACAAAGGATCTCGTTGATCCAATTGACCTTCTGCGATCTTGCCTCAGATCGTCACAATACCAGATTTCGCCAGAAGAAAAAGTTCTTGCTAGACAAGCTTTGGAAAGAGAAGCTCGTGTGAATCGAAAGAATAATCACACCCAAGAAGAATGAACCTTTGTCGCCTTTTCCATGCATGCTTTACTTGAGGAAGTAAACACCTGAATTTGCGATGTCCAGTTTGTATAGTTGTTATTTAGTCCAGTTTTTGAGATCCTCGTTTTTCACAGACCTAGCCGTCTCTCGAAGAGAGAATCCTTGTGGTGAACACTGTGAATAGCGCTCAAGGGTTAGGGATTCAGTCCTCTTTGTGGCTTTAGAGCCTGTGCCTGTTTTTGTGATCTCGAACCCATCATGTCCGGAGCAAATTGGATTTCCCAGGACACCATGAACCTCCGCCGTTTGTTGATGAAGGCTCAGGAACACGGAGTTCCAGTGGCAGAGTTGGCAGCCGAAGTAGAAGATCCGAGTTTGAACACCTCTTGGGATTTTGTGAATACTGAGCATCCACCTATGGGATACTCAGCAGGTGCAATGACTGATGCGGCGAAGCGCCGTCATGAAGCTGTGGCACCTTCTTCTCCGGTGGAGTCCCAGCTTCCGATTACTGGCACTCCTGGGGTGACCCGTGCTATGCCGGCAGTTCCCTATGTCCAAGAGCCAGGTGGCACAACTGGTCCTCAGATGTCGATCCCGGAAGGCATCGATTTGGTCACTTGGGGCAATACTCTGATCGACTTTGGCAAGTACAAGGGAGCAAATCGCTCCTACGCCGACATTGCCACACCACCACTCCTACCACCACTCCTCGTGGTGCCAATTATCGTCACTGGGTGTTGACACACACCCGTCCTTCATCTGGTGGAGAGTTGATTGATCTTTTCAACTATTTGAAGCAGGTCACTCCAGGTCAGTCGAATGTTCTGATCCCGGGCACCAGCAAGCCTCGTGCCTACAAGAAGTGATCGACTTCTCGTTGTGAATTCGTTTCCTTGAGGTGGAATGGCTATGTTAAGATGTGGCTCGGTTAGTCACAAGGGCAAGCTTTTTCTGCTTGCACAGGCTTCATCGGAGTTTGCTTCAGTTTTTAGACTATAACCGATGTTGAGCCAGTGGTGCCATTTCACTCATCCACCGTTACTGCATGGATCCGAAGGTCACTTTCTGCGCAAGGGTCAGTGGAAAAAGGGCCGATTGTGTGACACTAGGAGGTGTCTGTCACTTTTAGATATATATATATATATGTGTATGTATATATATATATGTATTCTGCTTATAGGCATTAATGTTTGCAAACGAATCTTGAACCATGGAATGTAGACATTTGTGTATATTTCCTTCTGGATTATGGTTCCGACCTTGGGTGGTTACCTGCATGGAGCAAAAACTTTTTGTTTCACCTCGGTTTCATGCGTGCATAGTCTTTGCATTTTTTCACATGTTGTTGTCTGTCTCCTACGGACCTGATGCTGTTGACATTGGGTTTGTGAGCAGTGCCGGGCAGTCTTGAGAAATGAGGATAGAGAAACCTTGGTCAAGTACACTACCCAACGCATGAACTGTGAGAGTACTCAACAATCTGATATATCTACAAAAATATGGAAGGCCACTTGAGAAGACAACCGTGAAAACAAGGTATTGAAAGAGAAAGGAGCAACAGGAAATGGTATGGAACTTTTGCACCCCTTTTGCTGGCCCAAGTATCAGCTGGCGGCACGATCTTTGTTCACTACAAAGGTCTTATCAACTTCTGCTGGGATTTTGCCGGAATTGATGACAAAAACCTACAAAAACTTAGGCAGTGTGAAAGTCTATGTGCCACCTTTGGGGACACACTGTTTCAAACTGTCCAGAGGGCGAAATGCAGTGCGCATCCCTTGAGATTTGAGGAGCATAACCACAACTGTCAAGGAGAAACACAACCAGACATCGTGATATCATAAAGTGTGTCGTTCAAGCTCGAAATCAGCAAAGTGTGCTTGCTGGGGTCTGGTATACGGTATAGGTGGAGTTTATACAGGTGAGACTTGCATAGCGGTTCACCTACCAAAAGAGTGGGTTGATAGTTCAACCATAGAAACAAATGGCTTCAAAGATGCCCAAAACCGCACACCAAACACAAAACGCATCAAAACGCATCAAAATGCTGGCAGCTTTGCTGCTTTGTGAGGCCATCCTTACGATGGAGCCTCCGCCCCTTGCGTGTTCTGCTTCTGAACGGCATGAGCTTCAGTCTGCTTTTTGCCCCTTTTGCCTGTGTTTTGGATAGCTTCAGTCTTCAATTCTGGGAAGTGACAGCAAATCATCATTTCCTGCCTGCTACATCAATCTCGCACCTTTGCTTGAAGCTCATATCTAAGGCAATGAAATTCACGATGTGGAGGATATTTGCAAAAGAAACCCAATTTTTTCGCTGAGTAGTTAAGCTGACATGTTGACAGATGCGCTTGTGGAGGATGTTGCCAAGACAATGGAAATGGCTGGTGGATTGGCGTTGGAGCCAATCCCTCAGCCCAGAAATTGATGCACTTTTGGGCTAAGTGTTACCCTAATGCGCGCAGCATTCTCATCCCTTCTCCTTCATCTCTCTGGATAAGGGTGAATGTTCCTTTTGCTCGGAAATTTGTTGTGCTTCGCCCGGAAGATCAGCTCAAGCAAAGTGCAGCTGTCCTTTTTGCAAGGCATCTGGACCTTCGTGATAATCCGTTGAGTCAGGTTCTAAGTTAAGGCTTCAGGATTCTAAAGCATTGCCATGTGAAGGTTGCAACATTTGCTTGATAACTCAACCAGGTTTGGCCTTCTACCCTTTTGCCGAACGTTTGCCAACCTGGACTGCGGAGGGGTTTTGTGATTTGAGCGTAGCACAGCAGAAACAGGAGCGTTTCCCAAAGCCCTTTAGTCTGTCAGGACCTGGGAAGCTCGCGCAAGTTTTTCCAGCTTTGCGACAGGCTTTTAGATCTTTCTAAACATCAAGACTGACATCCAATGCGAGCGAGATGTGATTCGCTGGAAAGAAGTGGGCTGATTTTTTGCAGAGGAGCCGATGAATAACTTTGCTTTCGCTTTCAGTAGAGCTTGCAGTAGTTCAATCCACAGACTTTTACAGAACGAGTGACCGCGTATGTAAATGGATAGAGGAGAGCTTTTCAAAATTCCTGATTAGAAATCTCATACTGAAGTGGGATTGAGACATTGGTACAGGCCAAGAGCAGGCAACCTTGCATGAAGTCCACTCGCAGAGGGATCGCTCCGGACTCAAGAATGAAGAGCATTGCTCACAATATTGAATACTGTGGATTGGAATATCCAGTGGACATGAGTGGAAATATGCACTTTGCTTCGAAGTTGCAAGAACTCCTGAGATTGGGTTACAAGAACTTGAAAACACAGAAAGTGCGATAAATTTCGAAAACGGCAGTCGCAGTGCCAATGGCTCCACTGATCATCTGAGGCTACTGCAACCGGCTCACCTCCATTTGTCCTTCGTTGCAAAGCGCGATCCATATTTCCAGTTGATCTTGGTTTGCAAAAGACTTTGTCTTTTCACCTTTTCCAAGTCAAAGGCCCAAAGGCCTAAAGATGCTTCGGGCTTAAAGTCTATCTGCAATGACTTGCCTTGAGGCCTGGATGGCTTGCTGGTGGACGGGACGGTGAGTCAATCATCTCAGTCGTTCTGGACTCAAGTCACAGGGTGTCAGAAGAATTCAGTCGTATGGGCGTGTCTCGAAACTGGAGGCCATTTTTGGAATCCCTAATTTTGAGACACACTTTTGCTTTTACTTCTACTATCTCCTGAAGTTGTGAAAAATACCGATTGTTTGATTTGCCACGATCATGACTTTTGCTGCCAAGGCTTCAACCCATTTCCGATGGCCCTTCCAGACCAAGTTGGTTGGGAGGAACGACACATCCATGCGGAAAGACAGGATTTGTATCATTTGACTGCTAGATTTGGAGTTTTTCTTTGGCCGAGCGCGAGGAGAAGATGAAGTGTTGTACAGCACACCAAGGTGTGAGGAACAGAATGCTCTGTACAATCTCGTTTGTCAACCTGGGTCTGAAGTCTGAGGCAGAGCAGAGAAGCCACGGCTCTGAACGCTCCAAAGGCTCGGACCCTCAAGCTCCCAAGTTGACCAAAGTCCCCTCGACAATCTCGACAATCATCTTAAGGTGGGCGATGAGCCAGGCCTGATTTCTTGCAGATGACTTGTCCGGGCTTGTCTCTTGGACTTGGACTTCTATACTTGCATTGTCAAAATTTTGGAGGCGACCAAGACTCCCTTGATCGATCTTCTCATCCCAGAAAGGAGAAGAGCCACATGGAAAAGGCTCTTGAAATGGACATGCCATTTGCATCCACTTGCTTACAATACTCATGATGAATCAAACTGTAATCATTTGTAATTGCCTTTTTCTTTTGAGAAAGTTGTACATTCAGGCTCAAATTGAAAGCATAGCGAAAGCAGGTCCTGAACTTAGACACCATGGAAACAGCAAGCTCCCAAACGGTTTGACGGGTAGAGAGTGTTTGAAAACTGGAATGTTTTGACGTGAGCGAAGATGTGCCTACAAGGGTTCTGGAGAGATTGCGAAGTGAAGCTTCAGAGGAATGGACGTCCCCCAAAGTGAAGCACGAACGGTCAAAGGTCAAACAGGATCCCAAAGGTTTCAGACATTCGATGCTTGTCTTGCTGCAGCGCGCAGAAAGTCCATGTGCTCGGCTGAAGGTTCCATTGATAGTGAGGCGAAGATAGTTACCAGCGATGCTGAACCGCACTCAGCATTGTCGTATGAAAGGTAAGAGCAGGCTTTGTTGTATGACTTGGAATTGCTCATTGTGCTTCCTTTAGGCCACATCTCCGGTTTTTAGAGAAGGTTCGCATCAGAGTTTGCTTCAAGCGGAACACGTTTGTACTTTTGCAGAATGGACAGCCTAAAAGATGACAGACCAGATCACATGCATAAAGCTCTCATGGTCATTTTGTGGAAATGCTGTCAATCTCTGCAATGTGCATCCTGCAGAGTTGTATGATTCACTGTGCTAAATGCTTTCTCTCCCTATCCTTCAAACACTGCTTTGCAATGCAGAGCAGCAAAGAACCCGAGAACGCAGCTGTCAGTCTTGGTTAACTCGCACTTACACTGTGATGGCAAGTGTTCCACAGTGATGAGGTATGAACGTAGCGTAGGGAAGCAAAGCGATGTAGTTCTAAGTCCGAAGGTGCTGTGAAGCCCTCAACGCCGCGTCAACGCCTTCATTCTACCCTGTCCACTTTTGATTCTCAGACCCGCTAGTTCCTTCAGGGTTCTGTTCCGCCAAAGCCAAATTGCTTTATCAATCTCAACTTTCGCCAATGTTGCCTCGAACACACTGGAAGGAATTTGGACAAGATACAAGCTTCAAAGCTTGTAAGGCTGCACTCACTCAGCTCTAGTTACAGTTCTAGTTTCGAGTAATTATCTACATTTTTTCGCCACAGCTCTTCTAGATAATAGGTCTTGTGTGGCTTTACATTTGCATACATTTGCTACAGTACGCTTTCACCGTGAAGAAATGTGAAGTCACTTTGGTGGATGCAGTTTGGGAGAGGTCCTCCACCCGAGATGAGCCAAATGTCGGCACTTGCCAATTTGGGCTTGGCGTTTTCCTCTCAATTCACCATTTAGTTAGCTGTTCACTGGGCTGATTCAGAATCGGTTGATGGCTTCTTTACCTCGCATTAGCCAGGGCATACTGTAGCATTTCTCGCAGAGGCCAGAACTTCTGGCAGCACAGAGAAGGAGCACACCGGTCTCATCAGAAACGCAACCAGAGATGGTGCTTGCAATGGAGGCGTTTTCTGCAACTGCTACCATGTTTTTACCAAGCATTAACTATATGGAGTATTCAAACATTAATATGCAGGTCGCGGCAGCGGCAGCAGCGGCAGCTGTAGTAGCGACCAGCGCAGAGCAGGTGCATTGGACATGAACCCTGCACATAGTGCCACATATTTCTCTTTGTTTCACTGATTGAAAGACCAAAGGATGGCATGACAATGCGAAACAACACGATCTCACTTTATCATTCCTGTGCTTTTCAAGCATTTTTCCTTGCTTTCGGGTTGTCAAGCGTACACTGCAAGGTGAATTTTGTGTGCATATTTGGATCTGCATAAACACGCCAAAAAATGATACACATTGCTTGACATGTTTGTGGGAGTGGGCACAGCTAGGCAAAGCTCTACAAAATGTGTAGCAGTTTTAATTGCACAACAGTATGGCAACAGTACCTGGCTTTAGTGCACCTTTTTGTTCCAGGCTTGTGCCTGTGCCGAGAGAGGTGCAGCTCGTGAGAGCAGCACTTCGCCAGAAGCCAATCAATCCACATTTTCACAGCAAACGTCACTGGAAATGTGACTAGACAATGCCACATGCTGTCTTACTGCTGCAACTGTGCAAGTTCAGTCTATATTTTGGAATAGTTTGAGTTTTGTGAATTGAGGTGTGTTTACAGTAGTCTGTTGATGTAAACGAAGAAACTCTCCTGATTTGATAAACGCCTTAAAGTTTTGTTGCAAGCCAAAGCGAAGTTGAGGCCTTTGCCTGCTGATTCAGGTTGGAATTGTAGTCACAGTAGCTTTTCAAATTTCCTCCATTTTGGAATAATCTCAGCTTTTTGAGATTTTCCAGGTTTATTGACGGGGGCTTTCAGCTTCAGGACGGAGTGGAAGCAAGTTTTGTTTGACCACTTGAGAACGCCAGGTGCAGATTCTAAGTTTCAGGCTGGGTTGGGCATTGCGGCAGTGTCCGCTGTGAACTTTTGACATTTCTAGCAGTCTCGTGCAGTCCTACGAGCCAGATGGCAAGCTGGAATCTTAGTCCTGAGTGGGTCACATGAGTGGGTGGGCTGCTTGCTCTGGAATGCTAGAATATGTTGGTCGTGCGTTCTACAGGTACCAAGCCGATGGACAGGGGCCACTTACGGTTTCAGTCGAGGACGTCACATTGAGCAAAGTTGACAGCCCGTTTTCTATGAGTCATGGAGCCATTTGCCTGCTTTCGTGTGCGGATATATCCCAGATATCATACCCCGCTTTTGCAATCCAAATTCAGCACCACTGCGTATGCTTTGCCCATTGTACAGCGGTTCCAAGGATGCCAAGTGAAGAAACTGGCCCTCTGGACATGCGTTGTGAAGCCTTGCATGAATTGAGTCCTCCTACTTGTATAGCATGACTATGACAGCAAGTGTGGTATGTATGGGTGCGTGCTCCCCGTTCCTTGTCCCCGGCCATATTTTTACCCCGCCCACACACATACACACACACACACACCTACAAACACGCTTGAACACATACATAAGTAGTACTAGTACTACTAGCACTCGTACTTGTTGAACTAGTAGAAGCAGTAGAACCAGTAGAAGCTAGTAGAAAACCGTAGAACGAGTAGCACCAGTAGAACTACTACGAGTACTACTACTCGTAGCAGTTCTGCTATTGTATATGCTTAGTACTACTACGACCCACCTAGAACCATCCACCACCACCATCACCACCACCAGCACCACCACTGTCCATATACAGAGCTATCCAATATATTTATAGAAAGTGCTACAATGCTGTGTACAGTAGCTACATCATCCTCCTTCTAGTCCTGGGCATGCTTGTAGCTTCTTTCCTGCACAGAAGACATTCAAGATATGGATTGCACATGCAGACATGATTTCAATCCTCAAGTAGCGCTATCAGGACTTGATGTACAAGGGGGAAGAGTTTGAGGTACAGCAGCTACATATTGTGGAGAAGCTTGAGAAGGCCCATCAAGAGCTGGCAAAACAATGGCAAGAACTTGACACAGAGCGGCAAATGTCAAATGAACAGCAGGAAGAACAAAGACAACGCATTCAACTCTTTGCCAAAGAGCAAGCCGAAGTGCAGGCCGGACTGCAAGTCCAATTTGAATCCGAAATGCAAAAGAGGCATGAATGGGAAGCACACCAGCAGCACTTCCTAGAACAGCAGCAACAGCAATTGGAAGACCAGTGGCAAAGGGAACAGGAAAGGAGAAAGCAGCAATGGGAGAAAGAACAGGAGGAAGAGTTTTCAAAGCTCCAGCAACGCTTCCAACAACTACAGCAGCAGTTTCAAGAAAGGCTCGACTCAGCCGTGCAGCCTCGGGCAAGAGATACGCAGCTTGATGTTCATCCCGTATCCAAGAAAACTTCTGATGTACCAAAGCCATCCAGGAGAGCCGATGTTGCGGGAATCCCAAGTCAGGCCTATGTCGGCATGTGTTGCAGTGGACAAGGCTGCCTGCGAGGGTGCCTGCAAGGATTTCATCAGAGGCCAAAAGTGCCCGAAGAGCCTCAAATTCAGCAGGAGCCGCTTACATGGCACCAAGGTGATGCGAGATATGAGAGTCAACATGCAGAAGCAGAGCCAAGAACGGTTGCGGTTGGAATAGAAAGTTCAGAAGCAGAGCTCAACGAAGCACTTCCTGTTCTCAAGGAACCGAGAGCTGAGCCAATCGGAAGTCCGGCAGAAGCTAGCTGTTTGCAGCATGAGCCAAGGCCACATCGCTTGGCAGAGCCAGCAGAGCCTATTTCGTTGCCCGTCCAAGACACAGCAGAACCTGTGGCTCAAAGGACACAACGCCAGGGCTCCAGTGCACCTATCGATCCTTTCATGCAGACTTTCAGACGGGAACCTGCAGCTAACTTTTCTGGTGTGCCCTTAGAAAGACACTCAGACATGATAGACAGCCAGACGAGAGCAAAGCAATTCACATCAGAGCTTCGCAAGCCGCAATCGAAGCACGAGGACTGGATGGGTGACTGATTCTTGATACATGAGGCCATCAGCAAAACTAGGACAATATTGCGGTACACGCCCAGAGAAGATTGGAAGGCAACAAACACAATTCATGAATATTCATTAAGTGTATTTGATTGATGAAGTCTTCTGTACAAGTACATGATTGCAGGAGCTTCCTGGGAGTGATGGAGCCTTTCAAAGGGTCCTGGACTCAGAGCGCAAACGGGGTTCTCACTTTGAGTCGACTGAGTAAACAGCTTGGTGTCCACTTTGCATTCCCTTCAGCCTTGGCATCGCCGACCAGGTTGACAAACCTTTTCCATACGGTCTTCAAGAAAATCTAAGAAAGTGAAGCTGTTCGCGATGCCTGCTAGGGCTTGTTAGCTGACTGTTTGATACTGTTGGATTGTTGGAGCGTTTGAAGAAAACGCTTAACGCAGCTATCTTGAGCAAGACAAGCAGAGACACACCTAGAGTAATGGGACACGCACAGACACACAGACACACACAGACATGAAAGAAAAAGCGGAACCAGCTCAACCAAATGGATGCTGGTCCGCCCACCTGGAAGATTCGGCTAGAGGTTTCCATGCTTTATAAGGAGGAAAATGCTGTTCTGATCATACGCGCTGTACCCCCCAAGCAGACAAAAACACACAAACACGTGCTATAATCTTCTTCACAAGGACATGTAAAATACACACTTGAACATGATGTGACTCTTCATTCGACGTCTGAAAAGACATCATTGAGCATCAAGCGTCATGCCGTGTCATGGAGCGTCAGAACATCCGGGGAGCATTGGTTGCTTATTCAACTGTATCACCATCATTGCCGACATCATCATCACCAGGAAAATTATCAGGTAGGTCCCAGCAACGCAGTTGTGAGATTTCCATGTCTTGTCCTCAAATGTGCTTAGTGTACAGTAATACATTTTGATATCCTATGATATCCTCATATTCCAAGTCTTTTCTTTCTTCAAAGGCTGATATTGTGTTGGCGTTCTTGTTCTCTTTCTTACCATTTCCGTTGTCCCTCTCGGCGTCGCCTTGTCCTTGCGATTGGAGAAATTCGGAGTTGATGGGATTGCCAAGCGCATGTTGTCATTAGATGTCATTAGTCATTCCAGGCTTTTCACTTCTGATTCTTTTTAGCCTCATAGCGGGGTGACTAAATCGGTATGTTGATGGGCTCTTTGGCTTTGTGACTTTGCCATGGATTTAGCATTTAGCATTGCGTTGTGCTGAGGCTCTACATGGTCGTGGGATATGGCAACTTGAGGATCGAGAGGACAGATAACATTAGAACACGAAGCAAATTTAAATATGCACAAGTAGTTGAGCTTTGCTCCTTTCATGAAATTCACACGGTACTGAAACTGCGAACTTCTCAGCCCAGTCCTAAGACGGCTGGTAAAAGTTGCACAGACAATGTTTTGGCAGGATCGGTCATCCTTGAAGATCACAGCGTCCCTGGATGCTCGAACCTAACAGATTTTGATTTAAGCATTTCACTGCTTAAGATGACAATGCGAGTTGTTAGACTGAGGCAGATCATCGAGTGGTCTCCGAGGCTTCTTCAATGACATGGGCACTGCTTAAAGTGGATACGTTTTGTGATTCAATTCCCACAGTGTCCTGCGTCAAAGGGGGAGCAAGGAGCACGTGACCTGCCGTTTTGCTCTTAGTGTCCAGCATTTGCAATTGTGTGTTGCAGGAATGCTTTCTGTAACGAAAGCATTCGATTAATTCTGTGGAATGTTACGTCTAGGTCATTTGTAAGTGATGTTTCTTGTCGGAAACACGATGAAGAGCAAGTCTTGCATCCCACACTGCTCAGGAAACAAGTCTGGAGCTGAGTTGGAGCAAACTGCTGACAAAAATTGAGTGCGGAAAAATCCAAACAGCTTCAGGGCACGCACGGTAGGCAAAGACATCCCAGGAAGTCAAACAAGGCCTGTTCGGCCTGTGACCTTGCTTTGCTTCTTTCATTTTCATTCCACTGCAGTGCTATGCCTGATCTGAGGCCTCTCCAGCACACAGCGGCGAAGCTTAGCCCAGACTAAGCCATGATTCTGCTTAGCTTGCACTGTGTGTGTGGCTCTCATATGCTCTCATTGTCTTTAGCAAAAGGCTTCAGAAACTTCAGCCCGAAGAAAGAGCAGTACTTAAAGTCTGGGACCCTCAGAGAGTCAGGCCACTCCCTTTAGCCACGTGTCGCCATGTCTACTGTATAATCTATATACAAATTCATATACCGTGAGTTCGTTTGGCTGTTTTCATCTAGGATTCCTGGGGATTCCTGGGTTTGTTCGAGACTTCGTTCGTTTGTTCTGCCGTCCCTAAGATTCCTCCAGAAAGAGATAGCAGCACAGAGAGCATTTCTGAGGCAAGTTTGAAATGGCAAGTTTCTTTGCGTTCGAGTCGTGACTGTTTTACTAACGTGTGTGATTTGTTGCTCGTGAATGTATTTGACAGGGACATCAAGACGGCAAGAAAGGCAAGCTGGGATTAGCCAAGTAGCTGTGTAAACCTGGAATTGAAACACTTGAACCATGTGAGAGTACTGAATTCAATCAGCACAATAGATTTGCTCTGTTTGATTTTGTCATCTAGTCTAGATTTAGACTTGACAGATGGTCTTTGGCAAACATTGCAAATATGAATGCAATCGTAAAGCGAGGGGCACTTCTCCACAACCTGAATTACTGCACCACAAGCACCATACGTGGGATGTGATGGAGTTTCTGGGGACAAACGATTTATCTTCAGTCCTGCGTGGAACTTGCACACTTGCATGATGAAATCATTGTCCTGTCTCGCTTGTTTGTTGGAAGCTGTGCGACTGTCGGTTTGACAGAAGTTCAGTGCCAACTTGGGAGGCCAGTCACTCTGACAGAATGCAGCTTTTCTGAATCTATGTCATTCCCAATGCTGTGAAGACAGACTGAAATCCATATGTATACCCGCGCTCCCATTGTTACGTGATTTCTTCATGTTTCTTCGAACTGTGGACCTGCTCTGCAGAAGATGCAATTTTTCCCCGTGTGCAAAGGAATGTTGGAGAGGGGCATCAGGCTGGTCAAATGGTTGAGCAGTCAAACAAAGAGAAGCCGGCAAAGAGACCGACGCAGCTCAAAGCCTGAAAGCAGGTTCTATTTCATGAACAAAAGATAACGAAAGATGTTTAGAAAGATAACAAAAGTAACGAAAGGGTCTTGAGAAGGTCTTTCACCTCGCTCTTGAGGTGCAGATGAACCGCGGAGGCGAAGGCGAGAGCACTGCTTCAAGCAGTGTAGTTCCGACAGATCGAAATCGAAAGAACTCTTTGCGAAGCCGCTGCAGGCAGCAGATCACAGGTAGCTCCCAGCTGAATTTCTCTGAGCCAGCCGATGTCTCGATGTCTTGTTTGCCATTTTCGAAGCCATGAATGCCAGGCAACCAGTTTGAGGCTGGAAGCCCAATGTGCACATCCTTAAACTCCGTCACTCACCTTGCGTGCTTGGGTTTTGAATTACTCAGGAAAGTTCACTTTGGCGGCTCTACTCAAGTTGGTGTGTCAGAAGCAAAGGCTGACTTGGGGTACTCTCCTTACCATGTCCATATTCTGCAGATTGATCTCAAACTTTTGTCACACTTTGTATATTTATCATGATATTCACCCAGGCAAGAGCACACCGGCGTTAGGTTCCAATTTCTAATTAATTATTGTGAAGAAGTCCATGTGTACTTTGAATCAAAACAAGCAGGACTCTTTTCACAACAACCCTCTTGAGAAAATTGAACCCAGTCACAATGGTTGTTTAGACCCGCGGATACGTGCATGCATTATTTGCCAGGAAATGATGGAGAGCGGAAAGAGAACAAAGAGCCAAGAGAGTGGATGGGCCCTCAAGATCATGGGTGATAATGGAAAATCCCGATGACCTTGTGGTACATTCCAACATGACAATTGGCTGGAGCTTTGAGCACGACGGAAGTAGAAGCCAGTATCCCTGAATTGTCAAGGAGTGAATGCAACGCCCACTGTAGATTGTGTTTTGAATGATCTTGAAGAGCTTAATTCAGATTTCTGCACATACTCGTATCATGGGACGTATCTCTTAGTCTTCATATCAACAGTAATTATGTATGTAGTGCTGTATTTGTCAGAAGAATCCAAATGATTTTGCGAGGTCAGTCAACCCGAAGAGGCGATGAATCAGCGTGGCATTGTGTGGTTTCGCCAGCGCAGGGCTCAGGATGTAGAAGGGGAGCCGCTAGACAAGTTGCAGAGTTGGCCTGACTTCTGGAGAATGTGCTCGCTCGCAGTCACTTCCATTCATCTCATTTGCACATGATGGGATTGAACTTGTTCCAATGCGGTTGAAGCAAAAAGGTCATACTTTCGCTTGCAAGGTGAATGCTGGAGTACGAGGGGCTTTAGAAGCACTCATCTCGCAACAGGCAATTGGGGCCGCAGTCATTGCAGCCATTGCAGCAGTTTAAGAGATTTAAGATGATTTAAGTGCACAAGTTTGGTCTGTTGAAAAAATGCTTCAGACAAGCTTCAGACTCAAGTTCCAAGCACTGCCAGGCATGGTCGGTTCCAGGACGACCTTTTGCTTATCTATATTCGTTTCATCCTCGGAGCCTAGGAGCCACCTGAAACGACACGCAGGAGATTGAATAGATTTTTTGGACTGTGACTTTTTGACCTACATAACTTTACAAAACTTATATAACTATCTAAACTCTAATTTTGTATCCGGATTGTGATGTGATTTGACATTTTTCATCCTTGAAGACTTGGACACAAAATTTACTCTGCAAATCTTGAGAGGCTCGGACGTGCGATTCAGAACAGCACGCTGCCTGCCCGACAGCATTTTGATGCCCTGGTAACACGAGATGCTTCTCGCGAAGGAGTAAAGTTTAAGCCTAACACTGCACGACAAATTGTACCGAATCTAAGAGGGGTCCAAGACTGACGTTTAAATACATTTCAATACTTCTTCGCAAGATCACTTTTGAGATGTGCGAGGAGTGGTATCACCACTGGGATTTTCACAAAGAGCCTTCTTCTGTGACAAGAACACCAAGTTGTCAGAGGCATCAAGTGCTGGGATAGAAAGGCCTCGGAGGGGTCCGGCAATGGTACGGAAGCTGCTTCCACACACAAGCCTGAGGCCACAAAAGCACGTGTAGCACTAGAGCCCACCTTGCACCAGAGCCCGAGTTTGCTTTGGCAGATAGAGATGCTGAAAGTTTGTTTTCAGGTGATCGCGTCGCCATTTGGATTTGGCACAGTTTATCAAGGCATGGCAATCCTTGTTGTCCCAAGCTCAGGAAATGGAAGCTGGCAAGATGCTTTGATTCAATCAATTGAAAAGTTCTTTTGGCTTCTTTTTGTGACGTATTTTGAACTTAGTAAAATAGATTTTTTCTGGACACCATGTTGTAACAATCTTGTACATGTATGTACAAATCATATACCACAAGCCTTCTTGTTCGCCCAAGGCCTTGGAGCTGAGGCATGCGGAACGCCTATGTTCGTTTCTTGGGAATTGCTGAGCCGGTTGAATCCGTTGCGACATCAGAACTTTGTGTGAGTTGTTTTGAGATCCGTTCATTTTTCAAGATTGTGACAGGTTTATACTACCATGAGATGGAGGGAGTATGTTTGAAAACACAGTGAGAAAGACATACAAGACTTTACAAGACACACCCTACTTGCTTCAGTCGCGTTTGCGCAGTTTAAGCTGTGGAACGTGTAGTGCTAGTGCTATCAAGGCTGGCCTGAGACAGCACATCTTACAGGCCAATTTCCTACCTCTGTCCCTCTGAAACGCTGGGAGAATCCTGATGTGTCAAAACGCGAAGCGAAAGCGTGGCCAGATGTCCAGGGAATCAATGCTGTGAATGTTTTTGATTCAATATCCTTGGCTCACCTGCCTTTGATTTGGGCTCGGAGGTAGGACAATTGTGGCCGAGATCGCGCTTGGTCGCTGTCATACATCGTCTCCGCCTCGCAATTCTTCGCTGAACTTTGCAGTTTTCCAGCGTGCAGAGCTTGTTCCGCTTCACAGCCACTTGGTGCCCAGGCACACATTGCCGGTTGAGCTTGCCAGCCTTGAAAGAGGCTCGACAGAGCTTGCAATTTCACAACTTCCAGGTTCCTCAGTTTTCAAAACAAAATTGCACATGAAAGGAATTCAAAGTGCCCCAGGATGGATATGGTGAAAATACTCTACCATACATTGATACATATCCATATTCGTACGTATATGCGTATATGGACAGTAATCAGTAATACATCTTCTCTGCAGTGCCACAGTCGGGAGTGTTACCAGGCCTGACTGGTGCTGTGCCGTTGGCCTCCTTCCCAGCACGTTGATAAGGGAAATGTGTAGAAATCATGAATCGCGCACTTGACTAAGGCCAAGGACCTTGAGATGGAGTATCGTCGTGGTGCAGACTCTGTGCCAGGAGCCTAGCAACTTGCAGTGACTTGGCGATGTTTTGGCATTGCAACGAATCTGCTGCATTCTTACTTTGTCATTTTTGTCTTTCCGAGGTACTTCCCCAAAATGGGTGTTATTGCCATTCTCAGTCTGAGACTTGGTGTAGTTTCAGTTGACGAATAGATCTTGATTCCTTATGACAGCTGCATTTCCAGGTCCAACGAGGGCTCTTCCAGTTTTTCTTGCAGAGTGCCCCCTAGTCTTCTGGCTGTTTGTGTTTTGTTGTTATTATTCAACTTAGAGTTTTAAAGGGTTGTTGACACCGGCAAATCCTACCAATGCACCACTTTTCTAGCGAATGGAGGTACTCTCGCGAGCTTGTAGGTGCATCCACGTCAAGCTCTCAGCAGCGGCCGTGGCTAAATGCCAGGAGTCATGACATCAGAGGTTGCGGCAACACTGGCAGGTAAAGAGCGGCCTGCTAGGGGGCCAAGAATCATTGACTTTGCTCGTCAATTCGAAGGCAACGAGGCTGCGTGCCTCCTAATTCAAGTCAAGATGGACCAGTTCGCTCTTTCGCTCTTGCGCAAAAGAAAGAGAAGGCAATTTCCGTATCTGGTTCCCAGGGCCAGTTCGGACGCAAATACGCAAACAGCAAGTGAGAGCAAGTGATGATCTGACGTTCTAGCAGAATTAATTGGAGACCCTTAAATGTGAATATCTTATTTTGCTATCTGAAAATCATTCTACATCATAGAAAGAGAGTTGTTCTGCACATTTCTACAAGTCTTAGTTGCTTGCATTCTGCATGGCTCAAGTCGCAAAGCCCTGGTGCAGATCGAACGTGCAGTCCCCGTGTCTTTGGACAGCGGCCAAGCCGTAACTTTCACAATGCCTGTGCCAGAGCCAGATGTCGAGGTGCCGTCCGGTGACACTAAGAAGGGGGCTAAGCTCTTCAAGGCCAAGTGTGCTCAGTGCCACACCATCGAGAAAGGCGGCAACGCAAAGCAAGGTCCTCCACTTTGGGGTCTGATTGGTCGCACATCCGGCACATGCGATGGCTTTGCATACTCCGAGGCCAACAAGAACGCTGCCATCGTGTGGTCAGACAAGCACTTGTTTGAGTACTTGTTGAACCCAAAGAAGTACATTCCTGGTACAAAGATGGTCTTTGCCGGCATCAAGAAGGAGAAAGAGCGGGCTGATCTGATTGCCTTCATGGCTGAGATGGCTTAGAGATCGGGGACAATCATGTCCTGGATTCTCTTTTTTTGGAACCCAGCTGCTCTGTTGATTCATGTTGATTCTGTGAGTAATTGGTACTGGCAAAACCTGCGTAATCACAAAGGACATGGGTCCGCAGTCTGAATCATCATCAAAGCTCAAGTGAAATAGATTGAAATAGAACGACTCGTCATTGTTAAATTTGCACAGACCAACAAAATGCTTTGCCAGTATAGTGTCTCATCACAATGAAGTGACCCTCTTGTGAGCGTGTCAAAAAAAAGATCATTCTGAGCAAGAAGGAAAACTTTAGTTGTGGTCAGATAATCAAGACAGAGAAGGGGAGAAATAAGGAGACCGGAATTTTGATTCAATTCCATTTTTTCAGTAACTCCAGAATGTGCTACTCCGAAAGTATGTATGGCAGACGTATGACGGACCTCAAGCAATGTGAAGTCTATGACGTTTGATGTTTGCAACATGTGCATTCTGCATGGCTCAAGTCGCAAAGCCCTGGTGCAGATCGAACGTGCAGTCCCCGTGTCTTTGGACAGCGGCCAAGCCGTAACTTTCACAATGCCTGTGCCAGAGCCAGATGTCGAGGTGCCGTCCGGTGACACCAAGAAGGGGGCTAAGCTCTTCAAGGCCAAGTGTGCTCAGTGCCACACCATCGAGAAAGGCGGCAACGCAAAGCAAGGTCCTCCACTTTGGGGTCTGATTGGTCGCACATCCGGCACATGCGATGGCTTTGCATACTCCGAGGCCAACAAGAACGCTGCCATCGTGTGGTCAGACAAGCACTTGTTTGAGTACTTGTTGAACCCAAAGAAGTACATTCCTGGTACAAAGATGGTCTTTGCCGGCATCAAGAAGGAGAAAGAGCGGGCTGATCTGATTGCCTTCATGGCTGAGATGGCTTAGAGATCGGGGACAATCATGTCCTGGACTCTCCGTTTTGGAAGCCAGACAGGAGCAGAGCCAGTCTCATTTCGTTTTGTGAGAGACTCTTCGCTACGGAGGGTTCATCCACCTTCAGGTACAGACGCTCTCGCGTGAGTGCATCAAAACAGCATTTAGAATGAGAGAATTGACAGACCGGTTTGCTGAGTCTTTTCCATGAAATTGAACAGTTTAAACAGTTTAACACGAACAGACAGCATGGTGTTTTCAGTAAATGGGCTCTGCACAGAGTTGCAAAGGCCGTGTCCAAACTTGTAACAGTGCATGCGCTTCTTGCTTCTGCTGGACTGGCACAAGTTTCTAAATAAAATTCCGCGACTTGAGCAGTTGAGAAAGTATAGAATGCACCACAATGTCATAATGTCAGTGTGGCCTTCAAGATTATGATTATGATGGCTCTATGTTGATAAGACTTGCTCAACTGCACTGCATGTTGAGGAAAGACAACTATGTCACAAAATGCAAGCGCAGTTCACACATGGCATCGAATAATGCAGATATCTGATATCAGATAACGTATACGTTTGACGGGCCGAGCCCTAGGATACCCTCTTGTGGCCAGTAAAGCAATGGACCTCACACTGGATGTTCCATCGACCCTCAGGCAGAGCTAGAGTCGTCCAAAGGCTGATAGGTTGTGCAGTTTTGTGTGCATGCAAATCCTACTGTCGTACCTGCACAATCTTACTATCTTGCAAAAAAAATAAAATGAGTTGAGTAGAGCAACCCGGAGCAACCCTTCCAACCCTTCTGGCCTATTCCACCTGTTCTCCTTAAGGTGCCCACCAGTCCAGAAGACCCTCCCTGCCATGGTCCTACAGCAGCTGCAGATGTATGTATCCGTTTTGAGACTTCAAGCGATGAATCTTGAGCATCACAAGCTTCAACTCTGTTTGGCTCAGGCATGCGTGAATCGTGCAGGACATGTCAAAAGTTCCACTTCAGGCCATCACGAATGCCAAAGCATGTCAAAGATGACAAGCAGCTAGTAAAAGGCACCAGTGAGTCCATAGAAGTGTACTGTAGTATTGGCAGGCAAACCAACAGTCATACTGATGCTCGGTTGTGGCATGCTAGTTGTGTCCTCAGGAATTCATATTATGTCATATGCTCCAAGCTGCACAAAGCATGACACATCAACGTACAGAAGCAGAATGAAGTGCTATATATGGTTTCAGTTCAGTCTTCGCACAGAACGAAAGACAAGAAGGAATCCTTTTCTTGTGACTGTGACGATTTGGAAACTCTACAAATCAATAAGAAGGAAGTATGAAGATGTATGGGAGTCTGAGAGCAAATGAGAATGGCTATTTGTGAAGAGCAAATGGTTCTGTTTGTGTGTTAAAATATCCGGATAACTGTAAAAAGTCGTGCTCATAAACTCCAATTTAACTCTCAAGGTTTGTGCTCATTGTTTTCTTCGACGTCGCGATCCCAAGGTAACTGCACGAAGCCGCCGAAACTCAAGAAAAGCCACTCGTCATGCCGTCAGCATCTCCAGCCTGTTTGAGAAATGCATGACACGCGAAGTGGAAGAAAAGTGCAAGCGTGCAGAAAGGCGCATCGTTTAGTCCTGCCAGGCAACTTCAATTACTTCTCCGGCATGGAACATGGTGATGGATGCTGCATCCACAGAACTTGCTTTGGTGCTTCAAAAATGCCTTTTCACTGCGAAGATTTCTATTTCTATGAACAATGGTTGCCCCTAGAGGAGACGTAGGAATGACCAGGAGGGATAGCCTCTGACTGCAGCTTTACTACTGTCATGTGAGGCATAATGCAAAGGAACGAAGAGATCCAAAAAGGTTTTCGAATTACTTTAGGCTCTGCAAATCGAGCAGATCTGGCACCGATCTCGGAGAGCAGAAATCATGCGGCAATGGTAATTGTTGGGCAAAATTAGGCCTCTACAGACCTGTAGAGTGACAGTGAGTGCCGAGTCTTCATGAACACCTTTGCAGAGCGAGCTATCGCAGCGCTATCGCAGCTAAGTTCTTGCAACTCCCACTTCGCAATGGTGTGCTTTTGTCTGGAGTGTTGAGCAGAGACCCGCCGAAGGCTGGGGTCGGAGAATCATGCGGTTGTAAAGAGTACTCATTAGATTCATGATATACAGATATACAGAGTTAGAAGACTTGAAGTTCTTTGAACGGTGGACTTCAGGATTTTGCACACATTTTGCAAAGATCTCTGCAAAGTACTGCAAATGCAAAGCACAGCATCGCATACATCAAGATGTTTTTTTCCCCAACAGCAGAATGCTATGGGGTCTCTGCACGATATAGTTTCGTGTGTTCTGGGCGAGCTGGGGCGGTTCCGGGAAAAAAACGGGTTCCGGGAACCGCTCCAGGAACCGGTTCCGATTGATTCCGAGGTTTGGATAGGTTCCAGGGTTCCGAGGTCCGGGAACTGGTTCCGGGAGCCATTCGATGGGTTGCGTTAGGTTCTGTTCCCGAAGTTTGGACGGAACCGGTTCTGGGACAAAGGTAATAAGAAGGTTCCTTCTTTTGTACTTTGAAAGTATATTTTTGTACTTTGAAAGCATACTTTTGTAGTTTCGAAAGTATACTGTATACTTTTGTACTTTGAAAGTATACTTTTGTATTTTGAAAGTATACTTTTGTACTTTGAAAGCATACTTTTGTACTTTGAAAGTATACTTTTGTACTTTCAAAGCATACTTTGGTACTTCGGAAGCATAGGTATTTTGTCCTTTGAAAATGTACTTTTGCACTCGGGATGTACACTTTTGTACTTTGAAAGTATACTTTGTAATTTGAAAGTATACTTTTGTACTTTGAAAGGGCACTTTTGCACTTTGCAAGTATACTTTTGTAGGAAGGAACATGCAATGTGAATGTAACACGTTAATGCTGTCAGGTGGTGGGTGGGTGTGATGTCAGTCTTGGGTCCATTTTGGCTCAAGACTGGCACCCCCTTTTGAATTTTGACAAGCCCGACAGGTTTGTCATTGTGGACGTTTAGGGGGCGCATGGACGTGGCTGTTTTGACTTTCCAGAAGGTCCGACCAGTGCCTCTGAAAGTCTACAGCTTTTCCCTCGAGGTGATCCTGGCAGTGGTGATTGTTCTCCTGACTGCTGTGGCGAGACTTTGCTGCAGGCGACCAGTGGAGCATCAACCGAAGCAATTGCAACTACCTAGTGGGGCAATCATCACCATTGGCCATGGACCCAACTGAGGATGAAAGAAGAGGATTAACAGACATGGGAAGGATCATGGCATGGGCTGGATTCACAGCGGGTGAGATGGTCAATGGCGGCACGGTCACAGGCTCATTGGCATCACTGTTGGGAGTCACTACACATGTGGCACCACGTGTCATTGGAATCATCTCAGAAGCAGATTATGAATCCACCATTGCTAAATGGAAGATCCCTCAGATTGGTGCGGACGGAAATCCTACAGGAGCAGGAGTAGCTCCGACCATGGCACAGCTTGGGGCAGCAAAGCTGGTTGGAAGAGCTTGCAGGATCGTTGCAGGTAATGGTTCAACGATTGAAGAACTACGGGCTGCAGTAGCAGCTGCAAAGGCTGCACCTCCGGCCTTACCTTCGTCACCATCAGGGACAACCTCGGTGGCAACAAGTCGCAAGGTAAAACTCAGTGCTGTGCTGTCACAAGTTGATGACTCAGAGATTGAAGTCATCAATGAGAAAGAGATCCTGAAAGGATATCTTCGATATGAGTCCCTGTATGGAAAAGGCGAAAGGCCACCAAAAGATTCAGAACCAACAGCTGAACAAGTGAGCAGTTTATTGCACCTGATCAACCAAGGCCATCCACCATATGCAGATTTTGCCATTTTTGGCCCCTATGGCCATAGGTTGTACAAGAAGATCAAGCTCAGTGGGGTCACGATTGGAAGAGATGGCATCCTGAAGTCAGTAGAGTTGCATGGACCTGCCAACATTGGACTTTGGCTTCAGAGCTATCAGGTGCTGGTGAACACGCTGGTTATGCTGGACACGGTGGACCTTGGGACACTTTTGAAATACAGGGAGAAGATTGAGAAGTTCCACGATCGCTATGGAGAGAAGATATGGGCCATCTTGTACCAAGCCGATGTGAGGTGCAGGTTGGAGCTCATGGAACGTACCAAGAGGCAGTTAGCAGCCGACCATGATGCAGCGGTTGCTAGCGGTGGTACCACTGCATATGACCCAACGAGACCTTGGAACATGGTGTGGCAATCGGTCATAGCAGATGAAGCTTTCTGGCGTGATGAAGTCATTGAGCCAGGCATGCTGATTCTCACGAAGGTCGCGAACGTTGGTGAGATGGTTGAAGGAGATGCTAGTGTACAAGCAGCATCTTCGACAGGAGGTCCTCGAGAAGTTCAACCAGGCCCTGCACGGGTTGCAGAACTACCTCCTGGACCACCTACTTAGCATCCAAGGAATGCGAATCGCACTGGCAGGTTTCATCGTGTGGAAGGAGGCAAGTACCTCTCCAACAGGACTGGATATGCCTTGTGTGAGGCTTACAATGCGGGCACTTGCAATGACACATCGCAAGGAGTTTGGTGCCAGCACAAGTGGGACACAGTTCATCAATGTGATCGTTGCCTTGGAAGTCATCCGAGTGTCAGATGCCCACACGCGGAGATGCCCACACCGGGTTTCTTCAAGAATCGGGAAAAGGAAAAGGCAAAGATGGAAAGGGCCGTGGTCGCAAAGGTCGTGGCAAGCGACCGCAATACTGAACTATGGATGATGGTCAGACGCTGACAGCTGATGCCTGCATGGAGTCAAAGGTTGGCACAGATGGTGTTTCTATGACACTGAATTCAACTACCTTTGATGCAGCGGCTCGTGTTCCAGAAGTGGCCGCAGAGTGCTCCTCTGAAAGGCAAGGTTCATCTTTGTTTTCGATCGCATATTTATTTAGTGGTCCGGTTAGAACGCAAGATGGATTTGCCACCCAGGTTGAGTCTCTGGGTGGAACTTGTGTTTGTTATGATACCGAGATCAGTGAAAGCCATGACATGTTGGATCAACATGGATGGGAAACTATCGATAAAGATTCTGATAGTTGTGATGGATACTTGTTGTCACCACCATGTAGTACTTTTAGTCCGGCACGTAATTCACATGATGGAGGTCCTCAGCCACTTAGATCAGCAGTTGGACCTGAAGTGTATGGATTGAAGAATTTGAGACCTGAAGACAAAGAGAAAGTCAGGTCTGGAAATGTTTTGGCACTCAGGGCCCGACAGAAGGCCATGTCTGCAGCTAAAACCCGCCGTCCTTTTATGTTGGAACAGCCCCATCATAGAGAGGGAAAGACTTCCATGTTCCTTCTTGACGAATTTGTGGAGCTGTTGCGTCATCCCGATGTGCATGTGATCACTCTGGCTCAGTGCAGATTTGGTTGTGTGGCTGAGAAACTCACGGACTTGGTCACCAACATTGACAGGCAGCATTTGACGGAGCTTGAGGTCCTTTGCAATCATGAGAAACGATGGTGGACTATCCCGTGGTCAGGAGAGAGCTTCTTTGCAGACATCCTCCATTGGTAGGTACACAACTTGCCATACCGTCAGAGCAGTGTGATGATAGCATGTTGACTGGGAAGCAACCTCGTGGAGACTTCTTGACTAGGGCGGCTGCAGCATACCCAGCTGATCTGAACAAGGCTTTAGCAGTGGCATTCAGCAAGGCTTGCTTAGACATGAAATCAATTCCGGATGCAGTCACCAGCAAGTCAGGTGACTTGAACAACAAAGTTGAAATGGGCTTGCCACTCAGGCAACACATAAAAGTTGATGACTCAAAGGAAGACATCAACAGCCTGAGGAACATTCACAAGTCAGTGACCGACAGAGCACTTTATGTTGGCAAGCAAGTTGCAAACCTCATTGAGAAGCATCTGGATGAAGGCGATGTTGAACAACATATCCTTTCAAACATTGGGAAGAACATTGAGGACATTGATGTCCCTACACAGTGGGTTGACAACCTACGCAGGGAAGTTCTGCACCTTCTGTCGAGAAACAAGTTGCCGGAGATGGATCAAGCTTGCGACCTGGATCCTATCAACACTACTGCATATCAGACTTCGATCAGAGGAAATTTCTTGGAGTACTGGGCCAAGGTAGTGTCGGATCCGGGAGCAAAGATAGCTCGTTGGACATTTGAAGGTGCGCCAGCAGGGATTGAATGCGACACAAGTGACCTGGATGGAATTTGCCCTGGGGTGGAAGGAGATGAAGAACATGACACAGCAGAGCTCTTCACGGACTTTGACACCTTTGGGAACTATGAAGGTGTGGAGGATGACCCTGAGGCAGAGTTGGCGGTCACGCAGTACCATTCAAAAGGTTATCTGCAGAGATTTGATACTGTAGATGAGTTGCAGCAATTCGTTGGTGGACGTCCTGTCTTGTCAAAGCTGGGTTGTATCAAGAAGCTTAAGTACAACCCGGATACCAACCAATACACTCAGAAAGTCAGAATCATATTGGACTGCAAGCAATCACATGTTTCAACGAGGGCGAGGCGTACACATAAGTCTGTGCTTCCTCGTGTTTCGGATGCAGTCCAAGCCGCTTTGTCTTTGAGTTATGACAGGTATGACAACGAGCAGATTCAAATGTTCATCATTGACATTGTGGATGCGTTTTGGTTAGTGCCTTTGAGACACTTGGAGAGAAAGTACTTTTGTGCTAGACTGAAAGGAAGTTACTATGCATTCCTTAGAACAGCACAAGGATCCAGAGGTGCTCCACTCACCTTTGCGGCTCTTATTGCTTTGGCATCTAGACTGATACAGTCACTGATCTCGGGTCCCCAGATGAATCGCTGGGCACGAGAGGAAGGACGAATGAATGTCTATGTCGATGATCCTATAGTGATCATGAGAGGTAGTGAGAGTCGTATTAGGAGGGTGGCAGCTATGGTCATCGTAGGATGGCTTCTTCTTGTTTCTTGGTTTTTCGTTGGCCTTTCACAAGGCTGTTTTGGCACCCACGGTCCTGTGGGTGGGAATCACCCTCCAAGTTACAAGTGACACGGTACGTGCTGAAGTTCCAGAATCAAAAGTTGTGGAGCTCAAGGATTTGATTCTCACGAACCTTCGGACCAATGTCATGCCAATCAAAGTCTTGAGAACGATCATTGGCAAAGCCATGGCGATTGCATCAGTCATTTATGTTTGGAGACCGTTTGTACAGGAGTTATACTCGGCATTGCACGCTGAGAAAACCAATGCACCAAAAGGGTGCATATGGACCAAACAGGTGCATCACTCTTTCAGTTGGATTCTTGCTTTTCTGGCGGGTGAACAAGGCAGTATCATTCGGGACTACAGTTTGTCGCATTTTAGGCGAGAGGGTCCAGATGTTGTTATCACTTGGGACGCCTCTCGTTGGGGAATGGGTGCTACCCTGCAAGTGGCAGGGCAGTTTGTTGAATTCTTTTCCATTCCAATTGACCCATCGGATGAAGTCACTCTTAGTACCTCCAAAGGTTCTTCGGACGGGCAACAAGTTTGGGAAGCCTTGGCAGGTTTAGTTGCCTTAAGAGTGTGGGCCAAGTTTTGGCAGGGTCAGAGGGCTAGACTGCACGTTCGTGGAGATAACGTGGGTGCACTTACCTTGTTCTCCACACTTAAATCTAGTTCCCCGCCTTTGACCAAGATTGCTAGGGAGTTTGCTCTTGATCTTGGTAGAGCTAGGTTTAGACCAGACCTAGTTCAACATATCCCCGGCATTGTTAACAAAGTTAACGATATGCTTTCAAGACGATTTCAGCCGGGTCACAAGTTTGAACTACCACCATGTCTAGTCAGAAGCCGTGCTATCTTGCCTGGGAGGCGTGACAATGGATGGTGGAAGTCATTGCATGTTCCTTCTGGTTCGTCGGCAGGGCCAGTGGAGTGTCAAGGACGACCACAGAAAGTCAGGAAGGTGGAAAGTTAATGTACAGAACGTCAGTCATAACGGTGGCATATGTACCCGATACTCCTCCTCTAAACGAGTGAGAAAAGAAAGTGCGGCGGCTGCACACTGCGATCAGTTTTATCAACATGTCTGTTCAATTGCGGTTTTCGGATGTTATGCAGCATTCACTGCAATTCTCATTGAGACTCCGTTGTGCATTTGATGCTTGATGTTGCTGGCATGGCTGTCTGGAATGTTTGCGTGTTTGTTGCATGACTCATGTTCTTGATGCATGTTTGTACCGCAGCCATTTATCATGAACAGGCGTGGCAGATCGAAACCACAGTTTCTAGCAAGGCTACCCTCCTCTGATTTGTGTCAATGGTTACAAAGACAAGTGGGTAAAGCTGAAGGTACCAGGGATGAACTCTCGGGTACGGGGTCTGTTGGCCCCATCCGCATGAGGGGGCAAGACCAGATACCCACTGTTGTTGCTGCTGGGGATGATGTTTTAGACTCTTTTGGGGGGAGGGCAGATAGAAAGAAACGTAGCGACATGCCCGTAGTTAGAAAGGCATCTAAAGGAAATGCCAACAAAGCTAGGAAGATTGCAATGGATCCACGGTTGCGCTCGCTAGCTGAGAATGAACTTGAAGAGGACATGTTTGCGCTCACTTCGAAGGCTCCAAGGGAAGCTAGACTGGTGACATGGCAAAAGTTTCATCGATGGTGGTTTGGTGACAACCTTCCGATGTTACCTTTGACTACGGACAAGATTTGCAAAGTGTCCGCACTGTTCAAAGCGGGGGGATATAAGTCATACAAGAACTATATCTCTACTGCGAAGGATCAGCATATTGCTGAAGGCTATGAAATGGTCAGATCAACTCTGGAGAATCACTCAGAAGTGCACGAAGTCGGTTTTGAGGGGGTTGGCAGGGCCTACCAGGTCGGAACAGTTCGATCTTGTTGGGGTGATCAAATACCTTGATTCATACCCTGGACAGTTGACACGCAATGGGCCTGCTAACCCGTCTGCTATGGTGCTTTGCGCAACTTACTTCATGATGAGAGAGCTGGAGGTATCTGCAATTGACGTTGAAGATGTCTCATTTACAGAGTCTTCTGTATCGATCAATCTTCCTGTGTCGAAAGTGGACTGGGCTGCGAAAGGATGCTCGAAAGGATACCCTTGTCCGGTCCATGTCTTGAAGAAGCACGACGAGGAGATGAGGATGACTGGCAACGTCACTGGACCTTGGTTTCCGAATTCAGCAGGTGGCTACTGCACCAAAGAAGGTGTAGTGGATACGATCCGTCTGGCTGTTTTGAGATCTGGTGGTTCGGCAAAAGATTGCACGGGCGGATGGATTATTTCGGGACACACGTTCCGAATCACAGGTGCTCGAACTTTGTCTGCTTGGGGGTTGGATCCTGTGACAATTCAACTTCTGGGAAGATGGGGCAGCATGGCAGTCCTATCATATTTGGCGGAGTCTCCACTCATTGGCTTTGCTGACAGGCTGCGAGATCCGAACTCTAGTGGAGGGTCGGCCACTATGGAAGCTCATCCTTCCCAAAGTTTGGCTGGCTCTATGGTGGCAGTTGCATCACCTTGCACACAGGTTCTCCACGTGGACAGCGAGAACATCAAGTCTGAGATGGTCAAGATAAACAAAGACCTCGAGAACATCAAAGATGATCTGCAAGGCATATCTCAATTTCTTGAAGATAAGCCTGCTTTAGAAATCTGGATGGTGGTCAACGATTTGTCGAAGGTGGCTCATCGGGCAACCATCAACTTGGCTACTTCGCCGTCTGAGTGGAGGACGGGATGCGGCTGGCAGTTTGCTGGCAAACGTCACGCTGTCACCTATAGACAGGAAATTAGTAATTCGAGTTTTAGACCATGTCCGAAATGCCATCACCTACAACATGAAGACTCCAGTGATAGTGATAGTTCTTCCAGCAGCACTGACTGACCAACAATTATGTGGTCAAAATTTGGGGTGGTCACCCAATTGTTGGCACCCAGGTTTGCTGAAACCTGGGGGCATTGCATTGGAGTTTTCATCTTCATTCAACTTTGCAACCTATGTTGCATGCACCTTACTCAGCAGCTTCGCTCAAAAGTATTGATTGTTGAGGGTGGGTGGTGGCATTTACAGCATGAGTGTTGGAAGGAACATGCAATGTGAATGTAACACGTTAATGCTGTCAGGTGGTGGGTGGGTGTGATGTCAGTCTTGGGTCCATTTTGGCTCAAGACTGGCACCCCCTTTTGAATTTTGACACCCACCCACCCACAACCTGGTCAAAATTTGGGGTGGTCACCCAATTGTTGGCACCCAGGTTTGCTGAAACCTGGGGGCATTGCATTGGAGTTTTCATCTTCATTCAACTTTGCAACCTATGTTGCATGCACCTTACTCAGCAGCTTCGCTCAAAAGTATTGATTGTTGAGGGTGGGTGGTGGCATTTACAGCATGAGTGTTCTTCGAAGTATACTTTTGTACTTTGAAAGTATACTTTTGTACTCGGAAAGTATATTTTTGTACTTTGAAAGCATACCTTTGTACTTTTAAAGTATACTTCTGTACTTTGCCACAATGCTTGCTTAGGTTGCATTGATACTCAATACAGCAAGGGCAAAGAAAAAGTGGTAATTAATATCCACTTCAAAGATGCTCTTTGCTGTTGGGGATACCACTTACGCTTATACTATCTTTGCTCTTGGATCATCTTGGCGTTTTTCAGCCCTTGGATTACTGCAGCGTCGTCTCGTGCGTTTGTAGTTGACCCCTTCCAGTCCATGAAGGGCTACATGTCAGCCAATCTACCCCAGGCATTTTTTTGCATATTGCTTTGCACCTCTTTGAAGAAAACAAAACAGATCTTGGTAGTGTTCAAAGTGTACACACACTTTGACAAGGTTTCCGCGGCGTAGCGTCGCTTCGCCACACAGCGCAACTACTGCACATTTGCATTTGGAGCCATTTGCAAATTTGACTGCAGAGAAATTGCACAACTCCCCAGCATCTCTCGGCATTGTGCCTTGCAAAGAAAGCCTTGCCGCAGGTCAACATGCTTCCTCCAGCAGCAGACATGCCAGAACTGGCAATTGTACCAAGGGTGCTGCTTGCAACGATTTAGCTAATGTGAAGATGCCCTGCCTCTTAATTCAAAAGTTGATATTTTCCGATTGTCAATGTCAAATGACAGGATGGTGCAGCTTGTGTACCATTCACAGAAGTGGAGAATCCGAAGAATTCCGAGGTGTTGAGGCCAGAGCTTCGGATGTCGGATAAAAACGACTCTGCAGATGTCACTTTTGATGCAACTTTGATTACTTTGAGGATGGCAGAATTTGTCCAGACAAGGCTAAGCCTTCTTCCAAGGCGCTTTCATCCTGGACCTTTGCAACCTGATTCAGCCTCTGGAAAAGCCTTGCAGAAGTTGCTGCGACGAGCACCAGAGGACGCTGTTGGGCTGCATTACAAGTGGCTGCCTATTATATCATCCTATTTACCTATTTGCCCTTGGCACACTTTGCTAGTACTCTGTTTCCTATTCTTCTCAATTTTCGATGATTCAATTTGACCAAAAGCGAGCTGAGCAGTTGGATTTTTTGTTGGCCTCAGCTCTCTGAGACATTGTACCGGAATTGTTGTCAGTTTCAACTATCAAGTGATTGCAGGGGTTTCAAAGCTACTCGCTTTAAAGATCTAAATTCACTGGAATGTGAACATGGGCCTGGGGTGGGGGGAATTTCGGGGGAGAGCTCGCCTCTCACCACATGCCTGTGTTCACTGCAATCTACGGAAGTCCTGCTTCCTTGTTGTGCATTTGCAGCTCCAGAATGACTGGTTTTCTTTGCTATACAAACCGCGTTTGCCTGTCCAACAAGACTCTGCGAACTTCTTTTGTTGTTGAACTCGTTTGTTTGTTTTGCTTCTCGAGAATCATAGATTTAAAAAACGTTCGGTAATGACAAATGTGACCAAGGTCTCCCATAATGGTGCAAGTATGCAGTTAGTGCGGTCCGGGATTCACTCCAAAACAACCTGGTTGAAACATGGAAGGAAAACAATGCTAATTAAAGCTATCTATGCAGCATACATTCTCATTCTCATGCATTTTCTATGTATTCTCAAGAATTACTTCAAAAAAAAGCTGAGTTCGCCTGCCAGATGGCAGAATGCGACTGCACACACACACACACAGACACTTGGTGTGATACAAAGCAGGAATCTGGTTCGACAGACATTTGTAGTTCTTGCGAGGAGTTTGAAGTGCTCAGCAGATATGAGCATTTGCGCGCTTCCATCAGCAGTCTCTGTCTCAAATTTAAGTAGCCCCCTTTTTTTGTTGGAATTTCAATACGAGGCTGCCTGAGAGAGAGAGAGAGAGAGAGAGAGAGAGAGGAGGAGAGAGAGACGAGGACGGACCGACGTACGTCTCACACGACGACACTCCACCACCGAAGAACGAACGACGACGAGACGTAGGTCGGCCGGGTGGGGACGAGNTACGTTACGTTACGTTACGTTACGTTACGTTACGTTACGTACGTTACGTTACGTTAGTACGTAGTACGTACGAGAGACGAGAGAGAGAGAGAGAGAGAGAGAGAGAGAGAGAGAGAGAGGGGAGAACGAGAGACAGAGGGACCGACGTAGCTTCATCCAGGCAACTCTCCACCAGAAGAACAGGCAGCAGTGCTGGGGCAGAGCATTTCAGCTTTTTTCAGTTTGTGGGTCTCTGTATTTTGTTCTTTTTTGGAGTTTGCTCGTTTGAATGATTGCGGGGTCCATACGGACAAATCGCATAGAATCTTCCGATTGATACTTGAGTCTTTGTTGCGCCAATCCTTTCAGCCTGCAAAGGCAGAAGTGCTCTTGCTTGATGTGTACATGCGCTTTCAAAGGGAGACGGGAGCCCCGCCAAGGTTCCTTCCTGTCTTTGGCAAGTTCTTGAATTTTGTTCGCCCTGAAGCACTGCATGACCGGAAAAGGGGAATGATACAGGGACCACGGGATGCTTGGAAGGCCCGGTGCAGAGAGTGAGGAAGCTTACGACTTGTGCCCTTTACCTTCGCATCTGAAAGCTTCAATTGTATCCACCTGCCTGCATGTCCGTCTGCTTGGTTGCTTGCCTCCTGCCCATGCGTATGTGCACGATTGACCGACAATGCCCGCAGGTACATACACACCTGCAAGGATGTCGCCATGAAGGCCTGTCCAATTTTCGGTCAGTTCAATGATACACCCACGACAGATGCTAGGCTAGACTACTGTAAGCACTAAGAGACTGAGACAGGAAGAAAAAGCAAAGACATTTTAACTTCTCGACTTCTCAGAGCTCAGGCTTTGCATCAAGCGTGCAGCCCAGATTTCTGCATGATCGCAGAGGCAGTGCGGAGTCAAGATGTGCAGACTGCCTTACGTACCAAAAATGTGGTCCAACAACTGCCCGCAACTTTTGCAGGCGCACGTCCTGGGTCTTGCCAAAACTTCAGGATTTCCCAGGCAAGTCCCAGGAGTCAAACATTTGTTTCCATTCGTAATTGCTTTGGCTGGAGGCTCGGGCAGAAAGATGCGAGAGCAATCTATGCCAGTGTTCAATCCTCAGCGTTGACAGATCATTGGCACCATGGCACTATGATTGGTTTGTGAGTCTGATGTTTGATGGATGCATGCTTTCTTTCTTGGCTTGATTCTTTCATTTGATGATTAGATACTGGCGGCCAGTCTGTGTGCACATGGAAGATCAGTGTCCATAACTGTGATTCATGACAAAGTCAGACTCCACAGCAGGCACAGCGTCTGTGACATGTCAATGGGGACACTTCAAGTTTGTATTACATTATGACCGTAGAAGTACCATAGACTCTACAATACATGCAGTGACCCACTCGACTATCATACGCTACCACTTTTCTACCTGTGGCGACAGTTTGTCTCTATATTCTTGCAGCTTTACACTGGTCCAGCTGCATACATCATGAGACATTTGCATGTGCGACGTATTTATGGTCATGTTGACCCATCTGTTCTTAACCGCATTGCTGTCTTTCCTTTGCTGATGGTTTGTTCCCCTTTGGTGATTTCTAGGCGCATTTGCACGACCTGAATCAGTTAATATCTTGATTCAGAACAATTTGAACAAGCTAGATGAGGCCATGCGCTTTGGCTATGCAGTGCGGCAGGCAGAGATTCGGCATCAGGCGCTGCTGTCTTGGTTTGGCAATCATGGGAACGGGCCACGATGGGCCACGGAATGGAAGAGACCTTCCACCTGCACATCACCTTCTATTCAGTTTTGCAGCGAAAGGAAGATGCATTTTGCCGCCACTTGGTATTTTCATATATTTTCATATAATTCTCCACATTCACTCTGTCTCAGATTCTGTGGGCACTTCATGAACTTACTGGAAACATAATATGATCTTCATTAGTTGCACTTGCAAGGCAGATGATGCTGTGGGCACCTTCGTTCCCTTGCCTGTGGAATCTGAGATGTGTAGAAAGGTGCGGGGATTTGCTCTATTCCAGTCTGTCTATAGTTCTTGCTTTGCACAAACTAGTAGCTAGTCAACCTTGTGCTACTCTGACCCATTCCCCACAACTCTGGCTGTGCTGCATGCTTCTTTGGGTCTATTCTGTGAAAAATCCTCAACTCTGTACTCCTGCTGCTACACCCTAGTTGGTGTCATTCACAGTCCAGCTATCCATTCGTGTGGAATTTGTATAGTTCTACCGTACATGCTATAGTTCATTAACAAACCTAGCAGGAGCTTGTCCATGCATCTTAATGAAGAACGAAGGATTGAATTAGCAAGCTTGCCGTGCAGACATACATATGTGATCATGTGTCGCTACTGTATTTGTGTATATATATATATGTATACACATATAACTTAACATAAACAAAAATTATTCTACTCAGATACAATCACTCCTGGGTTTCTACCGGATGGCCGAACTTTAGATTAAACTTTTCCCGAGAGGATGAACCTACCAGGATTTGACACAGGACGAGAGTCAGGTGAAGCACAGCTAGAAAAGCCCTAAAGAAAGCTCAAAGCAAAGGATGTCGATGTGTTTCAGCAAGCAAGAGACACACTGTCGTCGTAGCGTTTTGCTTGGATCGTTTAGAATATGTTTGGAGCCAAGACAAGGCATCACTTCAGAGGAAGCAAATTCAAATTCCCCGCGACGTCTTAATGTTTTATTTCATGGGCTGAAGGCCAGAACGGGTTTTGCTTTGATGAAGTGCGAAGAATACGGTGATGTCGGGCTTGCTTTGACCTTTGTTCGGCTATGCCACTTCAGTGGCTTTGCTTGCTGAAAGCTCAAAATCTTCAAACGGAATGTTGATTTGATGTCGAATGAGCTGCGGAGGAACTGGAAAGCCTCTGGATGCGCCCAGCAGTTTCAGGTTCGAGAATGCTGTGGAAGTCCGGTTTAGATTGGATGAGTGCAGATACAACATTTATGTTCTATTTCCGTCAAACAGGTCGAGTACAAGGCGCGAAATTTAGCCAGGCGGGGATCGAGTTCTTGCGAGATTAAACTAGATGGCTCTTTCGCGTCCTCAATTCACTCTCCGCGGCAAGCAGTAGAAGTCCGCAGATGCATTTTTCCCGAAAGCCGTTTCGTCGCAATGGCTTTCGGAAGATGCGACGCTTCATTCGTATTGATTCCTTTGCAATGCAATTCAAAAGCATCGCTTCACATGCAATGGGAAACGCATCTTAATGCAATTCATACAAGTTGCGTTACATGCAATGGAAATGCCAATTCAATTCAATACGCATATATATTTAGTGTCAACGCAATGGATACATATCGCTGGATATGCAATTGAAGCGTATCAATTCATATGTATCGCTTCATATGCAATGCAATTGGTACGTCAAAGTTCAGCCAACAAGATGGAAATGTACATTTCACTTCAGCGGCGAGCACAAATTGGTATGGATCCCCAAGAATCGCGAAGCGACGAGCTGATTCTAACTAGAGGGTTCGCCGTCAGCATGCAACTTTGGGTTTCGCTGAAGTTTCGTGCAAAACACCAGCCGATTTTTGCAACAGGGTTGCGTTTCGAGATATCGCCTGCAAAGGAATTGCACGTACTTTTTAATCTGTATGTACGTACTATTCTGTTTTGCAGAAGGCTTCGCTAAATCTACGTAGTCTGATTGCGTTTTGCATTGCAAGCCTTCCCAAAGTGTTATGTTTTGCAATGCTCTGCTGGATCCATGTAATCTTACATAGTGTGTTTTGCTACCCACAGCATGTGCTGAATCTACGTCGTCTTTTTGTGTTTTGAATTGGAAGGCTTCGCTGAATCTGCATTGTAAGACTCGGTTGAATCTGCGTAGTCTTATTGTGTTTTGCTGAATCTACCTAGTAGTACGGAGCAGTACGTACTAGCACGTTGTAGTACGGAGTAGTAATACTACGGTAGGAGGACGTAGTACGTGGTAGCACGTAAGACTACGTACGAGTATGTGGTGGTACCGAGTACAGTAGTACTTAATGTGCGTGGTCCAGATTGAAATCATACCGATAGCACATAGTAGGCGATGATGAACTTGCATGCTGGGATTCAAGCTTGGCATGACGGGCCGGTGCAAAAAAAACTCACCTTCGCTAAACGTTGGAGCCAAAAAAGAATTGCCATGCATTGAATTGCTGTACTTTCGGGCCAGAGAATGGTCTATTTCTTTCTGACAGACTTATTGTATCGAAATCAATCCCTGAGGAGCCAGTGCTGGAATCGTCAGACAGCTTGGGCCTCACAACGCGGGTTGTAGGACGCTGGGAAAGTGTCGAGCCAGTACCAGCTGTATGGGTAGGTCCAGGGGTTGGACAAGCGACATGAACATGTGTGACATGCAAAACTCCTCTGATATTGGCTTTGATTAAGGTTCAGCTGCTGCGCACCGAAGCTTGAAAGAGGCCTTTGTGGCATACCATGGCATACCTGTAAAACGATGTAAAACGGGCAATCGAGATGCGGGTTCTGCACCTTTGTTCAGATTGTGAGGGTCTCTGTACTCCCCTTAGTGCACATGTGGTCGACCAGCTTGCACGCATCATCTCTCCAAGCCTTTGGAATCTCAGTAACCTGTCAGTCAATAGATAAACTTTCTCAATAATGTCTCGACCTTGGAAATTTGCTGCCAGCTCAGAAGATCTTTGATCCTCCAGGGGTTATGGTCGAATTGGGTCTTTACCAAAAGAATATGTGGCATTGGCATTTAGTAGGAATATCCAGATGCTCTCCGAGCACATCCAGCGCGAGGGTTGATGAAGACAGTTTAATTTTGTAGATGTTGCTAAAGAAAAGGCACTGCTGTGCTAATGAAGAGGTCCACTGCCGCCTGGTGGCACTCAACTCAACCATTCTTCATGCTGAACTGCTGAATGAAAGCCAAAGATTCTTGAACACTCTGCTTCGGCAGAACTGTAGCTGGTTTTGTGCGGTGCTGTGTTGGTTGCGCAGGCTTCTTGCAGATTGAAAAGAATGGGCGAGACCAAACCTGGGCTTGCCACGTCTTTGCCTCGGTTGGCGTTGTGAAATTATTGATGGATGTAGTTGTAGTTCGAATGTGGTATGTGAGGTATTTGGGCTGGTTGGGCAAATTTGATCCCGAAGCGCCGGACTCAGAGAATCTACTTTCATTTTATTGTAAAATGTTCTATATATTATGAATTTATAGATACAGACTATCGTTTATCATCCATTTCAGCTTTCAAAAACAGTGAGGCCCTGACAATTCTGTCAACTCCAACACCTCCCATTGCATGGGCAATGCGGTTGCAGGCTCACTTTGTTTGTTTTTGATGTTTTTGTTCGTTTGTCTGTCTGTCTCTCCCTTTTCTTCTCTCCGTGCTGCTGTGAATATGCACTCAAAAATATGAATATGGAACAAGAGGAAGAAGGAGGATAAGAAGGACCATACATTTGCAAGATCTTTGAGGTGAATGTCCAATGTCCAATTTCTGGCTATTTAGATTTAACGCCAGCTGCAGAGCGTCTCGAAATCAATCGTTCACAGTGGTACTCTAGGGAGAAGGAAGCTCACCTGCAGCATTAGGGACCAAGATGCACAGTGTTTGTCTTTTCTGGGAGGCTGACGCAATCTGGGGGAAAGCTGAAGAGGCCACTCGAAACACCCAAGAAAAAAATTCAAACTGTCGTGATATCACTGATGGAACATGAACACGTGACGGTTGCCCACCTGGCTCAGTCTCGGGTGTCAGGAATCGACTGGTGAAGTGGCATCAACCCCTTCAGACATGCTTGAGGCGCTCCCGTTGCTGGTATTCTTTTGCTTCTTCAATCGCTCCGTTTAGCATCACTTGAGCAATTTCTCTGCCAGCACACCCTACACTCGCAGTGTACTTGGAAACCAATCTTTGAATCTTCATGTAACCGATGAAGCATTCTGAAGCTAGCGGTAAGCAAAGTTGGAATCCCAGCTGCCCGTGGAAGTGAGTTGCGGAAAGGATTACTGCATTCTCCTGCGAACTTTCTCTTGCAAGTCCCATCTCTTTGACTCGCATTCAACGTTTTTTCACGTTTTTCAGTTTTTCCTTTCTGTGTCCAGGCGATTTTATTTGGAGCCTGGCTCCATGATGCAGATGCTAATGCAGAAGAATGCCTAAGTCGGTGCGTGACTTGGGTGTTTTGGCTACCAAAAATTCTCTTGGTTGTAGAGTTGCGTGATAAGGTTGGATGCAGATGAAGATGAAGGAGCAATGTGATAAGGTGACTTGGAATTACATTTGTGTTGCAATTTCCCACGCTGCAACTATTGATTTTGTGCAGGATGCACTGACCGTGATGCATGAATAGCTGGCAAGCGCGGTGCAAGTGGGCGCATGCTAGTGCCCGCTGCCCTTTTGTTCCCAAGGTTACTGTAGTTAAAGTTCCTAATTTTTGTTCCCTTCCACACTACCGAAAGTGTGCGTTACCATTTTCCATGAATCGCTCTTGTAAGAATTATATGACAATATGTCAAATTTGTCGCAAAAAGACTTGGAAGAATTTCAGACCATGTGTTAGAGGCAGAATTCAAGTATGTCCATTGAGTACAAAGCTGTCCTGGGTCAGTTCATTTCAATTGCGTTGTTGACGAGTGTCCAATGACATTTTTCCTACAAAATGTCACTATTCTGCCTTCAGAAAAGCTGATATATGTTCCTGACAAGAGCCTTTCGCAGAATTCGAATGCAGCACAGCTTGTGCGAAGCTTCACCAAAACTTGTTTTATATACCACTTCATTGTACACGGTCTGTCCAGTCCTTTCTTCCCTAAGCTGCGAAACCAGAATACCTACCACACTTCCTGTAGGTGCATGGATGCTTGATTTGCTAAGAGAAGCTTCAGCATAACTGCAGCTTTACTTCTGGGCAGGGCCCTGATTTGGGGAGGACCCTAAGTGAATCTAATTCATTGATACAGTTTCAAGTGTCGATGAGTCCTCAATGGCTAAATTTGGCCAATCCACTTGTTTGAGAAAATGCATTAACTGAATCATCACGGGATTGAATTGACCAGCAAAAATTCAAGCATTGTCCAACACAGGAACTTCCCTGTGACATGTGCAGCGACATATCTGACCTTCACATGAACGAGCTGTTCAAGCTTGAACCAGTGCACTCCTCCGAGATCCAAGAGTTTGTGCGAGGCAGGTTGCTGCAGATATCTTCGCATCATTTCAGCTGTGACCTCACTTGATCAGAAGTATGAAGGCATTTAGCAATGGCTGTGGTAGCAGTTCGCCGTCCACGTGATTTTCCTGAGGCCAGGACATGCTGATAGTGCCACTACTGTACATGGATTCAATATATTACAACCTTGTCTGTCTCTTGGAATCAACAAGACGTCTCCTCGAAGCAGTGACAAGCTTGCGAGCATGTCTCCTGCAGATGGGCAGACTTCCAAATTTCAAGCCATGTCACGTTCTCAGGATTTTCAGATGCTTTCAGTTATGCTTTCAGTTTCAGACAAATCCAATGTGCCAAGTCTTTGGATTCAGAACTCAGCTTTATCCAAGGTGGAAGCCCTCAGCCAGCTCGCAGACCGCGGCAAGTCGTGATCCTGAGATTAAAAAAGACATAAAAGGACAGACCAGCCGATGCAACGAGCTGCGACTCATTTCCGTCGAATAGTTTTGCTAAGAGCTGAAGGTGGCTCCTGCCGGTTGGACAATGTGCGAATGTGAAGCTGATAAGGCGTGGACTTGCGACTATTTCAATTATTTCTCAGACCTTGCGACAAGCACAAGTGTTTTCAAACAGTGTGTCTCTTGCATTGTGAAGTTTCAATGTTCATTCTGTTCATTTCTCACTCCTGCAGGACTGGATTCTTTGTGACCGAGTTGATGCAATGGCCGCAACTTCCCCAACTCAAAAATTCGAAAAAGGACAAGTCACAAGTCATGCTTATCTACATATATAATATATACTTGTAGATAGCACATTCAGCTTGTCCACTCAAAATTCAAAAGTTGGACACTTGCAACTTGAGGCTGAAATGGCCGAGTGTATTCAAAGGCACTTATCCAACGAGGCGCCGCACCCTGAAAAATGCAGATGTGTTCGCTTTCTGCTTGAATTGAAGATTTGAAATGTGACTGATCCGAGCCACTCCAGAAGAACTGTGATGCTGAAATGGATCAAAGCACGAAGGAGGTGCCTACCAGGGAAGATGGTGCTGCACAGAAAATTCTGAATGATTCAGAATGAAGAGGTATTGCGCATTGTTTTGCGGCAAGTTTTTGGACTTGGGCTTTTGGAATGTCACCCGCTCACTGCATATTCATATGAAAGGAGTTAAATTCTGCTCAGTGTCATAGCAGCATACTTTTTCCGTGGATCCGCTCGAAGCATCAAGTAATATAAGATTCATTGACGAGAGAAGCTCCAGCGTATGCATGAACTTCTGTGAAATTCACTTGCATGCACCTTTCTACAGCTCACACCGATATCATTTGCATGTACACTGTCACCAACAGCACCATCATCGTCGTCGTCATCATAGTGACTGTCATCAAAGTTTGGGAGCACTTGAACTTCTGCAATCACCTGTCTAGATGCCTGACCTCATAGCCCAGACCTAGACCACTTGAGCTGCTGTGAATCAGGAGTCAACCGTCCCGACTCATAGTTTTGGAACTATCAGACTTGAATCAGGCCACTATGCGGTTTGCTGAAATTCAGCTTGCCGAACAAAGCAAGGAGGCTGGAAAGATGGTAAAGTTCCCATGACGGTCATGACGGTTGACTGCACACGCCGAAGCTCTGTGGACTAGAAGCAGCTGAAGCTTGGTCACGCGGTCACGCGCAACGTTGCTCACCTTGACCTGTGAACCTTTCAGGCTGATGACTGCGAGGAGGACTGCAAAAGATTCAGACAGTTATTTCGGCAGAGTCTCAGACATGGGAGAACAGAGACTGATTCTGAGAAAGGGAAGTAGCTGAGTATTTGTTGAGCTATCAATGTGACCGACTACCAGTTTGGTTGCATGTATTTGGTTGCTAGATCTGGGCGTGATTTCTTCCAGGAACAGACTGAGCCCAAGGACACAAATCTAAACCATGAGGCAGTAACTCGCAAGGACGCTTTGATGCACAAAAGGCTTTCTCAGGATTTCTCAGGTCCTGTTAATGTCTTCATCTGTGCCTGCATTCTTATCTTCCTTCCTTTTTGTTCAGTATGGCTTCGCCTTACTGCACACCTTTCACAAATGTTCAGCCATCAAGGATGCAGCCAAAAGAGACATGACACGTGCGAGGGACTCAATATCCACAAAGGAAGAGGGAGAAGAGGGAGTTTTTATTCCAGAGTCCTTGGCGATTCCTGACCAGCCTTCAAGTCGCATAGAATTTTCCTTCAGTTTCCACCACGATGGCTTGTCCGTCTGCTAGAGCTGCTAAGAGAGTGGAACAGGTGTGCATACAGCAGCTAATAAGCCGCAGGGTTGGTAGCGTGGTGGCAACAATTACGAAAGGGGACTTGGTTAGGTTGGGGACCAGTGCCGGCTACGGAGGTAGCATTTTGGTCACTTCTATAACTTGGAACCGTGTCACATCTTGAAACTAGTCCCTAAGCACTTATTTCTGCCTCCAAAATCGAGGTGCTTGAAGCCGTGCGTGTTTTTAAGATTTTAAAATCAAATCATTTGCACATAGATTCAAAATTCAAACAAAATCCAATCATTCATCCCTTTTGTCGCCTTTGTGTATTGGGGAATGATGCTGCATATACAGGAAGGATACTGATGGTCACGTATAATTTAATAAGGGATACAATTGGTCGTTGAAAAGGTCCGAGCATTTCAAAGCAACTCCCGTGTTTATTCAAATTCGTCATTTGAGGCTGCTCGAAAGGCAGCATGGAGAGCAACGCAAAAGGAGAAGCAGAAAAGCATGTATTGCAAGTTTATGAAGTTCATAATCACAACAAGTTTCAATTTGTTTCTTTGGATCCGCATTCAATTTCGCAAGAGTTTGCAGGAGGAGCAGAGAGAGGAGAAGGACTTGCACCGGGATTGACTTGTTGGCGAAAAGGCTATGAGAAATCTCCAGATTGACGTCAACCACGTCCAAATTGAGTCTGCAGGAGGGAGATGAGCACTGCAAAGCGTTCGGTGGTCTCAGATTTTAAACATGAAAGGCAAAACGGCACAAGGCCCAGAGCCAAGTCGTGACCAAAGTTGTGAGGCGCGGAAAGCCACGACGAAGCCGCAGGGAATGAGAGAAGGTCGGGAGACATACAACAGATTCAAGAAGATCAAAAGATTCAAGAGAGGAATGCAAACATCTTTCTCCCCTCTCAAGCGCACAAAAATGTATGGAATATTGGCTACAACAGGTGAAATCCCCAGCCATTGAATGCAATTGATGGGAGGACGAAACACGCGCCGCTTCTGTATCCTTACGTACATGTTCCCCTTGTATGTCCATCAGCAATGCGGAGCTGATGGGACGGCTCATTGGTTGAGCTCCATGCAAAAGGTTGGCACAAGGAGCAATCTCTAAACACTTTTTTAAATTTCTGACATAATTTGATAGGTAGGGATGTACTCAACTGCCCATACTGCCCGGTGACAGCATTCTGGCGCGTCATCTTATGCATAGCTTCATCTCCAGTACCCATACAACTCTTCCAATGCAGACTTCGCCTTGCCAACAACAGTGACATCATCATCGGGACCATATCGGCAGCACATCCATGGCCGAACAGAATCAGCAACACCTTCCGCAGCATAGTGGATCCCCTATCGCTCCCTCACGGTAGTAAGGGTCACCCGGTGGGGCCCTCGTGGTGCAAATTGTGCGGAAGAAATATCGGTTTTTGCTGCGACCCCTGACATGCGTGATTACTTGGAATATCTTGATGCTGCCTCCGCTTGGTTCATTTCCACGTGCGCCTCTCGTTCTTGGACACATTTTTTATGCTATGGCTACGAGGTTTTTTGCGGCAATTTCTTTATGACTTTGCTTGGTGGTGGTCATGCCGAGACTGCATCTTGTTCTGATTCCAGTCCATCAGTCCATGAGGCTTCATTGATCACGCTTTGTCTTCCAATCTGAACCATGCTTTTGCATGGTCGGCGATTCTTTTAATATACATATATACCGGACCTGCTGGACTGCCTGCAGTTTGGGTTGACATCTATGACTATGGTCTGACAAGGCCTAATATATACGACACATCATTCATATAATAATTCATATATGTAACCTTTTTCTGGAAGTGTCAACCAAAATCGATTTTTTCTGTTCTGCAAGGCAGAGTTGTCAGGGTTCATTGCAAGTGTCGTGAAAGGACGACTCGACTACTCGCGTGTAATTCAATTAGGTTTCGATATGGTTTGTGGTGTATTTGCTGCTATGAATACTGTGGACTTTTGAATGTCACTTGCAAAACCTTGCCAAGATGTGCAGAGCCTTGCAGCCTGGCTGACCGTAGTCAGTGTAGTCATTGTATGCATGGAGAGCAGATTCTGAGCGGGCACAAGAAAGCACTATGATAAAAGTCGGTGCAGACTTGGATCCGTTGGGGCCAAACTTGGTCCCGTCTCACAGCCTGAGCCTCAATGGCCCTGCTATGTAACTTTGATTTGAAACTTACAACCTACAGGACCTACATTACCTTTCCACCTAGCTTTCCGAACCCGGTAAGCTGGGATCGATGATAACAAATTGGTCAAGTTGGCCGCTGAACCCTCGAACTTTGAGGCTGATTGAATGTAGCTGGGGATAGCTGGAGTTCATCCCTGAGTTTATGATCTCTACATATTTTTATCCTGGATTTGATGCTTTTGATGCAGTGCTTGTCATTTAGACTTGTCACTTGTCCTTACTTGACTGCAATGTGCAGGTCAAGAGACCTCAGGCCATCGAAGCATTTTGAATACAGGAAGTTCCTTCACAACACGAAAAGTGACAAAAGTGACAAAAGTGACTTATTGCGTTGGTGTCAGGTCAGACGTTTGGCAACCACTCGCAAGAGACCCAGCTGAGCTGTTTAAGTTTTGAGTTTTTGAAACTTACAGGAACATCTGACAATGCTACGACTAAAACATGTCGTGGGAATTCGATCTGAAATTTGGATGACATGTGTCTGGATCCTGTAAGGCTACAAGCTCGCTCATCTCTCAAGCAGAGCTGTCAGATGTTGTTGAAACCACTGGGAAAAGAGGGGAAAAGTTGACGATGTGCTGGCGTTTGCGGCTGCAAAGCTGTCAGATTTAGTACCTCCATCGCAACGTTTGCGACAACTTTTGTTTGCTCTCGTTGCAAGTGGATTCCAATCCAATGATAATAGACAAGCAAAGTTCTACTACAAAAGGTTCTATGTGTACTTGGATTCGAAATGCACTGTGCGGCACATGGGAACTCGAGCGTTTTGGCTGGTCTATACTTTGAGAACAAAAATCTAGGATTGATATTGATTCTGTGATGAAAGCGAAGCCGGCATTGAAAAACAACAGCATATACAGCAACAGCAACAGCGTTGACCAACCAATCCACTGCTTGCTTTTCCTTCAGCACCAGCATTGACAAACTACATCCAACTACCACGTGGCGTGCTTGTACCACAAAAACAGAACCAAAAGCCAGTTGTGGCGGGTGCAACTGGGCAGCTATGATTCAAAGGCCTGAAGTTTTGAGTTGCCCTCAAATGGTCAAATTCTTCACTGCCCACGTCACACACACATAATTGAGAAGTTTGCAACAGGCGCAGCATCGATCAATTGGAAGGCTGCAGCGGGATTTCCACTGAGCTGGGTCAGGTTCACTCATACTAAGTCTGCAAGACAGCTGACTATCAAAGGGCAGCAAGTCACAGTAAAGAGTCCCCCTCCTCGACGCCCTGTAGTTTTACAGGATGGGTACTATACTGTTATTCCTGAGAAAGAACTAGGGCACTAAGGATCTTTAAAGGGAGGTATAGGCGGTATAGGAATGAAGTTTCCAAAAGGTCTCTTCAAGTCTGCGAATTCTACGTTTTGAATCCTGAGACATGCTCAACAAGAATATGCTTGAGAGACTGCTGTGCTGCTAAGATCAAGGCTTGAAGGTCTTGGCAGACGTAAAGACTGAGATTTCGAGATCATCTCAAACACAATCTGTGGAATCAAAAGTTGCCTTCAGAGGAGTGGAATGATGTGGAACGTGCATTTAGGTCTGGTATGCCAAACATGCTGGACTTGCCAGCTTGCCGCACCGGAATGGCAGGTCCGCTAGCAAACCCTGGCACCATGTCTTTTGACACAAGGCTGCACAAATTCAGTCAAAGCTACACTGGCAAGTTATTTTCTCCAAATCCCTAGTCAGCCTGAGAGGAACCGGGTGGTCACAAGTCGTGTTCTTTCTGGAACAAAACTTTCACATTCCTAGGAGCCTTCAGCTCGCACGCCCCTTTTCGACAGGTTCGTATCGGACTATGATGAGCTCCAGGACGACTTTTCCTGGTTCCGAATGACTTGAACTTGAATGGTACTTGCAAGACTGGCTGGAATAGCTCAACGCCCATTCACTGAAGACTTGATTTATGGCAAAACTACTTGTGGCACAAATGACTCCTCTACACCCAATACCCAAAGTAAAGGTGTATGTACGTTTGTACCCTTGAGCATGCCTTTGTCTTTTCAAGGCATTGCTGCAAAAGCATCGAAAAGCGCAAATTGCAAGGAAGCTGGGCGGACTTGCTGACACCGATCAGCCAGTTATCCGACCCAAGCAAAGATAGCAAGCCCCAACATGTTTTTGGTGTAAAACATCTCAAGACAGTAACTGATTTAGAGAGGCAGTAGGCAAGGTTGTGGCGTCCCATGCGTGGGGGATTTCGCAGCGCAAAAACATGGAAGTTTGCGGACTGAATTAGACGTGCAAAACACAACATAGGAATAGCACCAGCCAAGCTCCAGAGTATAGAGCGGAACCTGACAGCTTTGTGGCTGACTTGGTTTGCTGATCACGAGCACTTCGGTCAAGAAGTTGCCCAAGAGCTTTCAAACTGAACTAGGCTTCTGTAATTGAGGGCCCTGTGAATGGCAGGCTTTGTTTGGTCACAGTAGGTGCAAAACTCAGGTGTGAACGAGGACTTGCCAGTCTGCCAATTTACCCAGCAAAGATGAAGAGAACAAAAAACAGCATTTGGCAGCGGAATGCAATTGATGAATAGCTCAGTGTAGACCACTTGCATGACCTGGCCTTGTTTGAGGCGACATGTACTTCGAAGTCAAGCAGCCCAAGGATGTGGTGATCGTGAAGCCAAGTGCATGTGGCAGCATTCTTGGTTGATTCATCCGTGACAGCTGTGAGAAGCGAGCGTCTTTTGGCTTGTGTTCCAGGACTCAACGGGCTTCCGAGGAGATTTGGCTGGTTGGGGGGTTCTTGCTTAGGCTCTTGGTTGGCAGAGCATAACTGCTGCAAAGTCATCTTTTCTTTCTTTCGAGGACTTTAGCTCCTATGCGAACCCCGGAGAAGGCAGAGGTCAAGATGCATGTTAGAAATGCCAAGATTTTCTTCTCCTTTTTGATCCATAACTTATGTCAGGCTCCATCTCATCAGAAGCAATCCCTTTTTCTGCCAGGCAACCCTGGCCAATGTCATCACCCCTCCAAAAGGCCTAGCCTTCCGCGACTCTTGATCAATTCAGAAAATTGCTGGCAAGTTCAGGGGTTGCTTCATATCGGCGGCGGGCCTACAGCGATGCCTACGTGCAGGAGCGGTTGAGGTAGATATAAAGAAAATCAACATGACGACATGGTGGAATATATATATATATATAGATATATATATATATAGATATACGTACACAGTGGCATGACGTTGCATGCAGACGGTTGAAAGGGATTGAACCTATCTACATCCTATCTGCTCTTCAGTCGCAAAGTTTTCTAGTCCGTGTTTTGTAGCAAGAAGCGCTTGTCGACTACATGATCAAACAGGTTGCCTCGCCTCATGGGTTTGCTCCGAACCTGAATGATTACCAGGTGCTTGAACACTGCAAGTTAAGGAAGGATCTTGATGGGTGTTGAACAATTTCAAGCTGGTCTGAAGCTTTGTATCGAGGCAGAACTCGATGGAACTGGTCGGGAGAGGACGGAAGAGATGCATTGACTACATTGACTGCTCCAAACTCCCTAAGTGCTGGACAATGGCCATGGCCCTCTAGCAGCATCATTGAACTCAATTCCTGGGTTATCCTATCCCCATAATATGTGTACTTTCGTATCGAGTATACTGAGTATACTCTACTTTTCGGAGTGGCTCAGAAGGGTAAAGCCATGTTTCGGTTGATGTCGGTTTGACTGTCTGACATTGGTTTTGTAATGTCTTGGTTACTTGGACAGGACTTTGCCTGACAAACAGAACTCATCCAGGCGCTGAACCTTTCAACGTCCAGCAACACGGTGATGTGAAAACATGCAACTGCCTTGCATCCAAAATCTTATGACTCTGCTTGGAGGCATTCCGTGGAACTGCTTGACCACAGACATGCAGTTGAAAGGAAGGCGCACGGCGCACAGCAGTCGCGAAGAGTGTTTTTGTTCTTCTCTCTTTCCTCTCTCTATATATTTTCTGCTAACGCATAACTGCACGGCGGAAGGAGAAGTTGCAGGAATTTTCCGTAATGTCTCCACGATTGAGCGCGCTTGCCTGAGTTGTTCGTCGCTTGTCGCTTCTGAAAGTTGCAGTTTAGCACCACAGTCACAGCCAAAGGCCGCAGCAGCATCCTATTCACGGGAGGACGGACGTGACCGACTCTAATGCGTGACCTATGCAGGGAGTCGGTAGGTGAAACGTGACTACTTGGCACGACCATGGCAAACAAGCAAACATCTTCTTGAGAGGCATGGTTCCTTAATGTCCCTTATTTTCCAGGCAACTCTCCAGTCTGATCAAAGGATAACAGAGGATTAGCAAAAGTACTTTCATCTACTTTCAAGTAATAATCCTTCACACACCTTTCAGAATCTTTCAGCACCTTCGGGACTTTCAGTGACTTTCAGTGACTTTGAGGACCTTCCCACTCAGCTGCAAAACGCTTTGGAGTTCCTGCGAAAATTGCCCTACTTTCCACAAACGCTTTTGAATGCGAGGCGAGGGACCGAGGAAAGTTGCACTGGTGAGAAAGTGTAGCTGCAAAGTCTAAAGACAAAGCCAGAAAAGCACTTCAATCTTCAATTTCATACAATCTTCAAAACCTTCATCAATTCTACCAGAATCCAGAAGAAACTCCGATCTTGTCAGACCTTTCCTACCGCCTCCGACGAAGCCCACCCTGGTTTTAGACCTGGACGAAACCTTGGTGCGACAGTGGTCGATCCTGTCAGTGTCACAAGCAATCAGGAGTCTCAGCCATTCGATTTGACGAATTGACGAATTGACAGACTGATGAGATGCTTTTCAACAGTCGATAGAAAGCCAAGCCGCGAGGTACACTGTTGCCGTGGTCTGACTCAAATGGCATCCTTGCCGGACATGATCGTCGAGGCTTTCCTTGCATAGTGCTGGGGATTGCCAGACAACCAGGTCAATGATCCGTTGTTCAATTTTCAAGCGCTGCAAAATTAGTTGAGTTTCTCAGCTGTTTCGGCAGTTCGACGACGGTATCAGCACTGGCCGTGTGCATTTTCGGCCATTTGTACAAGTCTTCTTGGAGGCATGGCTTGCAAGGGTTTGTCACAAGCTTTGTCCATGCTGTGTTTCATTTTGCGTCTATGCTTTGAGTCCATATTACGTAGATCAATCTATTTTTTGCCCAAATAAGAAGGATGCTGATTGATGCTGGATGTGTGGAGGTCGTCTCCAGGACCTTTGAAGTTGTGGTTTTCACTGCGTCGCAACAATCCTATGCAGACCAGGCGAGCGCCCTTTGCACAGCTCTTTCAGATCAAGGAAATAAACTGACGGCCTTGTTTTTGCAAGGTTCTTGATGTCCTAGATCCATCCAAAGAACGGATTTCACACCGGCTTTACCGACAGCACTGTACGGACAGCCGGTTGCAGCTCAGAGTCAGACGCAGCATTTGTTGGAGACAAGGATGTCGAGGGATCCGCATTTGAGATTCCTACGCCAAGCAGAATGAAATCTGGAAGCTTTTAGCAGGCTTTTATGAGCTTTTGAACGTCTTTAAAAGCTTGATGTAGTTGCGGTTGCAATAAAAATCAGTCTGCCACCGTCACTGCTCAGCCTGGAAGAACTTGCCCCGCAAATGATGCTCTGACTCTCTGACTGAAGAAAGTGCAAGTATCAAATACATTGATAAGCACCCCAGTGTCCCACATTCCTCCATCCGCCCACCGATGCGATCATCATCCATAGCTTCAGGAGTTTCGTGGTGCTTACTTTAAAGAGCTGGGCCTGCTAGGAAGGCCCTTGAGCAAGGCTGGCATTTGTGGGGAGGTGACGTAAAATTATCATATCGCGAGCATTGCGAAACATCTTTGTCACTTTGCATGAATGAAGCAATGCAGCCATGAAGCGATGCAGCAACCGAGCGATGAATCGATGAAGTACAGCCTGTGTGAAGTGGGGTGAGCCCTTCGTCCGCCTCGGCCAGTGCGTTCTTGTGGACAATTCACCAATCTCTGTGGCATGCAATGCTCGGAATGGTGCCCAGGTCTCAGACAAAGGGAGTCTTCCACCCTTTTTCGGTTTAATAGTGAGATGGCCTATGAAAGAACTCAGTATCATGACATAACGTGTAAATATTTAGAGGCTTGCTCTTTTGTTCAAATACGTTTGATGGACAAAATCCACCAGTTGGGATAGCTGAACCGAAACAAATCATATGGTGTGGGAATTTGCTCATCAATCAACGGTATGTTCAGCGTTTGGAGTCTAGTGGCCCAGCAATTGGCAAGGCAAGACTTTAGGGAGATTTTCATTCAGTTCAGTAAGCAAGAGCAGCTACGTGATTTTTTTGGAATTTTCTGTCGACAAACTGCAAAGCAAGCTCACATTCCATCGTGAAGAAATGTATGCTTTGCATCCTCAAAATATCTTCACTCTATTTGTAGGAATCTCCACAATGTGAGCATCAGTGTTACATTGTTTTTGTGGTGAATGGTAGACTTACGTTTCCTGTTCAACTACTTTAAACCAAACAGCAGTTTCATCGTGTATTCTCACTGTAACTCTTTGAGAAACTCAGCAAGCAACATTAACATCAACCCAAGCATCCCAAAATGCATCAAAATGGCATGTTTTCTCACAGCGGAATACAAGCTGTACTCCGACTACTGAGGCAGTTGTGCACAAACTCAAAGGGGTCTTCCCGAAACAAGCTTTTTAAATACAAAAATCCCGACCAGGAGTCAGTTTGAAAGCAGAAGACGGACGTGCTTGGGTTGTCATCCATGGTACAGCTTGAGTGGATTGAATATAGGCACAAAGCAACAGAAATTCATTGTGAGAATGTACAGTGTTTGAAAGCTGATGCAGAGATTTGCTCAGGTCCTGATTCGGAGCTGGTATGGTGATTTGCAGGATCAGGAGAGATTATAGCATTGCAGACGCGCCACACATTGCATACTCCATTTCTGGTGAAGGAACTTCTAGCTCTTTTGGAGGTCTTAGAGGCCCTTTGTGTCTCTGCTGGTCTGTTTTGTCGCTGCGTTTCTGTGCAATCACCACTCCAGCGCAAATCAAAAGGTTTTGGATTCACTGCCAGGATATGCAAAAGTGCAGTGCGGGAGGAGGCTATGACAGGCTCTCCGAATCAAAAAGCTCCAACAACTTCACTAGTTTTGTACTCTTACCATCTCTTGCCATACATATATATAGATTATATAGAATGGCTAGATCGCAAATTGGTGCAACATCAAAGATGCTGCTCGAACAGGTATTTGTCACGACGATATGGCCTGCAAGACTTCTTCCAGGATCAGCTCTGCGTCAGCTTGTTATTGAGCTCCTTATGCTTCCAAATCAATTCATAATGTCATTTATGCGTGCTTGTGCTTTTTGCAGGCTCTTCTGGACTTGGCCGCCTCAGAAGCAAATTGGTTGGATTGGTGTGAAAGTCTTGAGCGGAATGGTTCCAGCACTTGACTTCGTGCAACTCCTTTCCGAATGCACGCAGGAAAAGGACAAATTAAGCCCGCCAAGTGTCCTGCAGGTTGGAAAGACGGAGTTCACTACCAAAGCAGAGCACAGACGACTTCTGTAGCACCAGATGAAGATCGAATGGGTCACAAAATGTCACAAAACAACCTTTTGCATCTTTTTGTACAAAATCCAAAGTGCTCTGCTTCCTCGAGATGGGCTCGAGGGCTCCGTTGTCAGTTTTTTGACCTTGGGCTTCCGAGAAGCTGCGAGGGTATGTCAGAGCAGCTCGATGGCCAGCTGTTGGGTTCGTTGAGCCTTCAGTTTGGGGTGAGCCAGGGGCGCTTGGGGCGCTCTGAGCTGCAATTTGGCAGCTCAAGGCTCAGGATCTTCAAACCCAAGAAAACTGCAGTGGAGGGCCATTGCAGATTAGGCCTACAGACCTGGTCATTCTCCGATGCACGGGAAAAAGCCATGCAGGGAATTTTTTCAAGGCTTAGTCACGTCATCTTAGTCCTCTAACTTTGATAGTTAGTGTCTTCAAACCAGTGGTCGACTTTTGTCTTTATCTTTTCGATAGAGCTTGCGCCCGCTTCAGAAAATCAAAAGGAAACAAGTGAATCAGAATGACTTGGTGGCTTGACTGAGTTCATGTTTTTTCCCTTAGTGTTTTGCTCAAGGGAAAACAGGGTGGCCTGATTTGAAGTGGAGAGTGACTGGAACAGCAGGAGTGCGCAGGGACGTCTGCTGTTGAAAATTCAGCTCGCACGCAAAGTGAAAAACTCCCATCCAATTAATGCCAATTTTGGCCTTCCGTTGCTTTGTCTTGGACGATAGTGGTGTGTTTTCAAAGCGTTTTTACAGGCACTAACTTGTAGCACAACTTATCATCATGTGGCAGGACAGATGGGGCAGACCTCTTGTGTTGAGTCCGTGTGCCAAGCATCACTCTCAGTCACGTTACCTGTTGGCTACATTACCTGTAGTTTGCAATTAACAGAGAAAGACATGGAATGCCACATTCTAAAAAGGCAGCAAGTCCCAGCGGTCAATCGCTCCTTAAACCACTCGGTCAATTTGTTTCTGTAGTGTAGGATTGAGCAGCAAAGACTCTCGGCCTCAGGTAAAATCCACAGCTGTGGACACTGAGAGTACCTATGAAGAAGCGCCATTGAATGGCAATGAAGGGAAGGCAACAACGTTGGCATGGCCATAACATGCCACAACCATACGTGAGGATTTGTGAGAATGGTACGCGTTTATTGCTTGGGTGTTTAAGTCGAACCTGTCTTGCTTGGTTGATTCCCTTGTTGCTTTGGTAGGATCGTATTTTGAACTGGTTGTAGTGGACTTATGTCTTTTGTTTCTATTTTCGTTTCTGCAAGGCCTTGCCCCGGCTGCTCGGTGACTCTGTGAAGAGTGCCACATCCTCAGAGATTTCCACTTTGTTTTCCATCTCCTTTTTCCTCGTTGGATTAGATTGTTGAAGTGGCTGAAGGTTGAAAAGTCACCTGCAAAGGAGGCCACGAAGGAGAGCTTGAAGTGCTTGCATGACATGCGTGTGGTCATTTAGAATTTGCGGAGGGACAAGACAAGGCAGACAAAGCACCGTCACCACGGCTGATCTAAAGGCACCATCTGACAGCAATCTTTATCAGGCCGGGGTTAAGGCGGTCCATTGTCCAATTGTTTGCCGCTCATTGAACTCCTTGAACGACGTTAAGCATGGCTAACTTCTCGTGCAGCTCTTCTCTGGAAGTCAAAGATACAATCAACATCCACCAGCCCCACGCTGTGCGGTTGGTGGGGACAGGCATTTTCTTGCGCACAGTACTGGAAGACAGATACCAGAACAACAGGCAATTCTCCTTTGTGCATGTCTGTGACGGATCACCAAAACTGCAGCACAATAGGAGCAGGTGCAAAGAAGCAGAAGGGAAAAGGAATGCAGTCCAGCGGTGGAAGACTAGCAGCAGGGAAATTGGAAATTTCCACAAGTTTCTCCATCCAGAAACTGACCCCAAACTCCCAATTTGTCAGGATTCTGTCTAAAATTATGATCCTTAAGCTTCTGAACACTGCCACGGGTTCTCTGACTGAATAATTGCGTTTAGCAGGTTTCCTTTCCCGGATGTTCCAGGAGATGTAGTATTTTCAGCAGAGGGCTTCCGCTAGGATTTTCTGATTTAGGAATTTAGGGCTCTAGGCGTTGGATGCTCTCACCTTTGCCATGAAACAGCTGACATTGAAAAACAGGTCCACCAAAACATATATCGCCAAGCCTTTTACTCTGCTTCTTTCAGCGTTGCCAATAGCGAAAGGTCCTTCCCTCACTGTAAACTCATGAGCACCCTGTGTTGGCGCTTGAAGGACAGCTCGGAGCACCCTGAAGGTGATGATGGACTCCAGGCCTGCAGCCCAAACACATCAAAGCATCAAGATGCATCAAGTATCATTGCGATATTCCCGATATCTGTGTGAATTTCCGAATCGCGTTTGCTTTTGATGCTAAAGCAATGACACTACTTGATGGTAGAGAATTGATGAATTGATTGCATGTTCTTGAAAACAAGCGAGTTCCGCTTCTTTGATGGTTTGTTTTTTTTGGCTGATTCTCTTCAGGCGGCATCGGCCACAACACTCGGAGGATCAAAGGAGGACTTGCAGGAAGGCGGCAAAGCAGAGCAAAGTTCGTGAGCGAAGAGCAAGACTTGGCCAGACAGAGGGTGTGACAATGATTTTCCCGAAGGTCAGAACAGCAAGGCCTTGCGAAAGCTGGAGAGGCCTTAGATTCAGAAACCTTCATGAGACCTCCAATCTGGCAGAAGGATCTTTTGGCTCGCAGACTGTATAAGACTGTATAAGACAGCTCTGATGGCTGGGAATTTCAGTGCGCAGTAGTGTCCTTATCTTCCTGATTGTTTCAGCAGTAGTGTCGCTGCAGGGCCGAGGCCAGAAAGCAAGTCCTTCCCTTCCTGCTGCGAAACTGGCAAGCTTGCGGTTGCCATCATCAGAACCAGTATATTTGCACAGAGTTCTACTAGTAAGCGCCCATTCAGAGCTCAGAGCCTTTAGATAGTTGACATAGCGCAATGCAATACGAGACTGCATTCTTTTGCAACTCTTCACATGACAGGCAGAATGGCTTTCAGACTGTGAAGTCGAAGAAAACATGGTTGTGGAGGCTCGGTGTCAGCTCCGTTGTCAGACTTGGCGAAGTGACAAGATTCACATTTTTTGATATTTTTTGCACAGGTCATATTATCCGCTCCATGTGGCAGTGAAGAAAAAGGATATTGAGACTGTGAGGCTTCTGTTGGTAGCAGGCGGGGATGGGGGGATGGCAGACGTCAAGAGAGTGCATGCCTTCCAACGTTTCGCTGTTTTAACGTCAAGGTGCAGACACCCAGAAACAGAACCACAAGTCTGAGACGTGCTGGCCTTGGAAGTCTGGTGAAATGGTGAAGACTAGAAAGGATAATTAGGATGGCGGATTGGCGTATGTTTTTGCCGCTTGAAACTGAAGCAAAAGTCTAGGCCACAGCAGCTTGCCCAACGCTTTGCGCTTAGCCAACACATAAAATGTAGAATTTAACGATTTTTCAAGATGACATAGGGCTAAGCTAGAAATTCTTAACTTAGATTCTTTGTTTCAATATTTGTAGCAAGAAGTTCTATGTCTATATCAAATTTCTACTGTAGTGGTCGGGATCTTGTAGTTTCAGGCTGAACTGCTGACCTTGTGTGCATCAGGACTGAATCGGTCTGGATCACATGAGGAAATCATTGAGGCCCTACGCAATGCCAAGGCTGGGGGGGTTTCATGTTGCTACGACACTTTGCGCGTATGTTGAATTTGCCGAATCTGAAAACCCCACCATGTTTCGTGGAAGTCCTGTCCTTTTTTGATCCTTTACACTTCGAGAGCGCATGAACAGAAGCTTGGTGCACTTTTTATTTTCTGGAATGAACTTCTGATCCGAGAAGGTTAAAAGACAATGAACGACTCGTATCATAATACACATTCTTCCGCCGCGAACAGGTTCGGAAAACAAAGTCATCGCGCTCTCGAAGTATGACGAGTGATGAGGACCTGAATTCTGAAGCACAAGCAACCTCCAGACCCAGACCCTGTTTGAACTTGGAGCTTGTGTTGCGTTGTTTGAAATCAATACTTTTGAAATACTTTTTGCTTGGGCTTGTATTTTGCTGGCTTTTGCCTCTCAATCCGGTGTCAGTCAGCATGTGAGTTTGAATCTTGCGAGGGCAGATGTAGCACTTCGACTGCGACAGAGGTCATCCCAAGAGGCGCGTGCGGCAGGCTTCTGCAAGCGTGTTCGAAGACTCAAACTCTGCAATACCTACTGCGACTTGTATTGTTTACTTACAATGGTGTTTGACTGGTCTTTGTCAGGAATATAACCTGGAATGAGTTGCTGCTTGCAAAGCCAAGAATGAGCTCGTGACAGAAATTTATGTAAACTGGTGAGATTCCACCAGGATAAGTCTCAATCATGCATGGCCATCTTTGTGGTGGAAACCTGTCTACTCTTGTCATTGCCATTGCCAATTGATTCCCCAACTCTCACTTCTGCTGCCCAATGGCTGCTTGTTTCAACGTGTGCTGGGATGGCAATCAGCATGATCTGCCTCACATTGTAATCAATTCGGAAGAGCAAATTGCTAAGATTTGCGCTTTGCATGTTTCAAGTTGCACAGACTTGCGGAGATTCGCTTTTCTTTTGACCTGAGAGGCAGGAGAGCTAGCAAAAATGATCTTTCTCGTTCAGTTGAGTCATGGCTGCTTCAACGACCAACTTGGAGACAATGTTGCAGTTTGAATCATGCAATCGCCGGTATCAAGGCACATTGCCGAAGTGCTTTGTCGCTCAAGGTCAAAGCAAGCAGTGTTCCCAAGGCATAGATGGCATAGATGGATATAGATGGCATAGATGAATACTGCATACAGTGGCATTCAGAGCGCATGCAGCATTGGGCTATCCATCACGTGCAGCTCAACCACCCTATATCAAGACAGTCAAGAGTCAAGAGTCCAAAGTTTAAAAGTCGGAAAAGTCCGACGGTGTGTGAAGCATGCAACCCTCTGCCTGGTCGACGCCTGTCGCTTGCCTCGTACTCAACTCTTTTTTTTTGAATCATGCTTCAAATGCTCAAAGCTTTCAATGCTTTACAAGATTTTGCAAGTTCCTCAGGACAATCAGTGAGTGCCATGCCACACTACATGATTGCAGGCACCTGCTATGGGGAGCTCTGAAATTCTTATCAGATATTTCTCAAAACATGGAGGGGGTTTACTTGCCTGAAATCAAAGCATGCTTTGCAAGCGTTTTGAAGTTGTCCAATTGGCAGTTTTTGTGCATACAATCTAGAATCCTAAGATCATTTTTTCACTTATCTAAAAAACTAGCATCCATTTGGTTTGAACAGCCTGTTCCAGGAATGCGCTTCCCCGGAATCACTTCCCGTGGACAGATGTCCAGATTACCAATGCAGTATGGACATGAGGTGCTCATAGTTGCGACTGCCTGATTGCAAGACAAGGAAACTACTTAGTATGCTCAAGTTTTCATGTGTGCAAAGCACTCTTGCAAAAAGAGTCTTTCGGATGCAAATCATATGTGACACTTAGCAATACCGACGCTCGCAGGCAAGCGACGAGGAAGATGATCTTGACTGCACACAACTCAATAGGCGGTCATCGATGGCAGCTCTTTGAACCTACTTGTACATGCTTCTGAAACTGGTCGGAGTTGGTGTGCATTTTGCGAACTTAGGTTTGCCCCAGTCAGATATTGACTCTTCAAGATCAGCACAAAGGCGACGGAGTCAAATGAATGAGCAATCACTAAGTGATTGTCCACTCCAAAATCCTGGAACTGAAGTTCACTTTACACTAGGACATTTGCCTGAATCTCCGACTGAATGCACAGTGCTGTGTTTTTTTGAAAGAAATGTGCTGTGCAGTGACGACTACTGCATCCGCCCCGAGCCGATTTTACCACTCTCCGAGGCCGAGTGTTGAACTTGGTAAACTCTATCAGAATGCCTTGCAGTCGTACAGCTATGTGCCGACTTACCTGATGTTACAAGATTGAATCACTGGATTGTTTGGAAGCACTTACCTCTTGCCCTTATACATATTCATTCAGAGCCCTGCTCACTTTCATTGCTTCCCCTTCGAAGCCAACCTTTGATTTCGCAGGTTGTTGCAACAAGCTAGGACACACCAGTGCTCTATCAACTCTTGATGTTCCATGACAATGTGGCATTCCACGCACATTGCTCTGAAGAGCCAAGCCGCGGAGTTTCGCTGTTCCAGACTTCAAGGGTTAGGGAACAGGTGTCACTTGGGGCTGAAAGGTGAGGAGAGAAGTTTTTACTGCATGGTACTTTTTTTGCACTGGTTACTGGTTGTACTCTCCTCGCAGCCACCAGATCATGTTAAACATGGCCAGCAAGCAAACATTTTGCTGGCATGCACCAAGCATTTTTGGCAGAGAACCCAGATTACTGTATATAATTGCTGTATATATGTGCACATAACACACCTATACATACACTAGCTAAGTGGACACCAACGCAATACAATGGACAATGACGAAGAGACATGTCTGTTGTGTTTTGCTTTTACGACGCCTTACGACGTCTTGCCACCAAGACGACCTTGTGCCTGGCCAACTATGCAGGTAGATTCAGCATCTGTCGGTAGCGCTTCTCCGAGGCCTGAATTTCAACAAGTTTCCTAATTTCTTTTGCATGTAGGTGCGATATGGTGTGATATGGTGTGATTACGGTTTCTACTATACCACTCTGGTGTCAACTTTGTGCTTGTTCATCGCTTGAGTTTTTTGTGCCTTCCCTCCTGACAGTCGCCACTCCGGAGTACTGGCTGGATTCGGCAACCTCCGCCTTTGTTTGAAAAGAGCGGGAGAGTCCGGGTGAAATTGGGAAAGATCCGAATGAATCCGAACGAGTGGTGTCCAGGCGCCGCGGCGTAGCCGTGTTAGATTTCAGCAGATTATAAAAGAATAGTGCATAAGCACGTCGCACATGTGCGTAATTGAATGATAAACACTTTGTAAAGAGTAGAATGCCCATACATGAACATGTACTTGTATTATACAATATGTATGACATACATATCGTGCACACATTTGGCATATAGTTAATATATACAAATCAAATGGCATTTTGATGCCAGGTCTGGTTGGATCGGACCTCTCCGAGTTTGCTGTTGGAGAGGCCGGAAAGTGAAGACATCAACAATCGAGTGAATCGAGTGAATCGAGTGCATGAATGAATATTGAATGAATCGAGGCCACTAAAATTTGAGACAAAAGAGACCCCGTGCCTTGCACTCTGTGAATGCCAGACGGATGACGACAGCGATAGAGACTCAGACTCAGACGGAGAGATCTCGAATGTGAACAACTTGGATTACGAGGCCCCTCAAGAATGTCCCAGACATGCGCAGTCTGATTCAGAGTCACAAAAAACACATGGTGCTGTTTGTCTCAAATGATTCAAGTGTCCGTCTATTTCTCTAAAATCGCTGCAGCCATTTCGCGCATGCAGGACGAAGATACCTGTGATTCCGAAGTCTTGCTTCCTCCGCAGCTGCCGTCTGTTTCGGAGGAGAAGTCCTTAATTTTGGGTTAAACATCCTTAAAATATCTTAAAATCTGCCTGACCATCTGCCAAAGACAATTTTTTTTGGTGTCACTCTCTGTCATCTCGAATGCTGCTACAGAAGGCACGTGCTGATTTTTCTGTCCTGAGTTTTGGGCTTGAGTTGAGTTTTAGTGGGGGAATATCATGATTGCACAGCAAACCTGCATTCCTCGGCAAATGGTGAAAGCAAATATGGTTGGACCATGTTGGACCCTGGCAACTTTGCAAAGCATCCAAACATGAAGCAACAGATCATCAAGACGTTTCGAAAAAGGTGAACTCTCGGTCTAAAAAGATTTAAAAGGTACCCAGCTTGACTCAACAGATGGTCGCTAGCAGGTTATACTTCATGATTCAGACTCAGACGAGATTTGTGGCCAAATCAAATCCAGTGACGACACTACAAATCCCTCAAGACTGATGATTCTCAGTCCCTAGATGCCCTTCATTTTCTTCCTTGATATCAAAACAGCCTCGTTTGGTTCTTCTTTTCAATTGACAAGACTTAGGAACTGGTAAATGAAATCTAAAACTAATACCTCTTTCAAAAACAAAAAGCAACCAACTGAGTACTGCAAGGTCAACTCCACTCCCAACTCTCCCAGAGCTTTGAGCTTCCAGACTCCCTGCACTTTGATCTCAAGGAGAAGTTGCAAGAAATTTGGCCACTTGGAGATGCTGCCTTTGCAATTTTCACTTGCCTGGAAGCCTGAGCGTGCTGTCCTGCCAAGTTGTGCCTAGCTACAGACTTTGCACCACTTGTGAATTTGTGGAGCTAGAGTCATTCTGATTCTAAGGGCTTTCCATGCTTGGAAAATTGGAAATCATAAGAGCAGCCTGTACTTGGGCTTTTTGTGATTGTGCTCACAAGGTCCAATCACGCATGATGTGATGACAGATCCTGTCGTTGGAACTTCAGAAACTTCTCAATTCAACTTCCAGTGCGTCGGTTTGTACAGGAACAGAGCTTATGCTACAGTCAATGTTGACAGCTATGGTGGACGATGAAATCATGTCAAGTCCTTCCCAAAGCAGCCTCACCTCCGAGGTTAGTGCAGACGGGTACACTTATGAAAGGGCTGCCATTGCTCGATGGTTCGAGACGTACAGAGCCCAAGTATTCTGAGATTGCAGACTGGGATGTCACACGGCACAACTCAATCTCAAAAGTTCCAGCACTACAGTAAGGTCCAGAAAGAGTCCTGTCACAGGTCAAACATTGCCACACGCAGACTTGGTTCATTCCCCAGTCCATTACACCGCTCGAAAGTTCCGAATGGTTGCTGCATGTTGCTGCTAAGCTTTAGATGAAAGGAAGGTGCTTTCCACACAGAATGGTTGGCATAGAAACGAAGGTTTTTGTGTATGGTCCTATCGACTGCTCAGGTTCCCAATCAATCGGTTCGAACCCTCTTGAAGATGCTAATAGACATGACCGAGAAGGAACAGGCTCGTTGTCCTGCTTGTGGCTATTGCATCATGCAGTCAACCGAGTCTTCGATCGAAAAAGTCGTCGCTTTCGACAATTCTTTTTGGGGCGCCTTCGAGCTGAAGTCTGCACTGCATGACTGCATGATGGCATGACATGCATGACATGCATGACATGCTTGTGGAATGACGTACGACGTATTACGACGGTATTACGACGTAGTGTTTGAGGCCTTGACCTCGGAGAACAACGCGCTTCAAAGAAAGCCGAGTGCCTCCAATGCCGTCAAGATATCCCGAAGCACCGGAAGCACCAGCGTCCTAAGCGATTCCAGTGATTCGAATTGGTTCGGATCTTGTGAGTCGCGGCGTCAAATGAGTGAGCGTGAAAGTGACCCAAAGATGACAGGTCAGACAGGTCAGACAGGTCAAGTCAGTACACGAGATCGCAAAGCGAAGCTGTCTGGGTCTGCCTGTCCTGGGCAAATGGATCGGAGAAATGCAGCTGGGTCAGCTTCAGCCTCCTCAGTCGGAGCCTAAGTTCCAGCAGAAGAGCTCTTGTGACCAACGCTGGAATGTGACAGACCAAAGACAAGCAGATGGTGAGTCCAAAAGGTACAAAGGACAGTCATGCGATTGCATGAGTTTCATATGGTTTCATAATGTTTCATCCAATTGACTAATTGAGTTCACGCATGTTTTCTATTTTGGTCGGACTGATGCTAAGAGCAGCTCGTCCTCCTCTTCTTCAGGGTGGCTTGGTTCTGAATCTGGGTCCATCGAGCTAAAACAGTCTTTCAGGTTCTTTCGTCATTTTTTCATGTCTTTCATTCAAAGGCGAAAACAGGTATTCATACAATCTCACATACTAATCATAAATCATATGTACTTCACAAGGATACATGCTACTTTAGTGCAGTTTACATACAGGGTCATGCTCTGAGTTCTGTAAAGACCTCACAAGTGCGAACCGGCGGGTGCAAAGGGTTCATGATCCCTAGCCCAAGGGATTCTTTTGACAGGGGCCTAGTACTTGTTTGCAGAGCCGATAGGACTGCTGGCCGCAATACATCTCAGGTGCCAAATTCGCGGGTAACTGAAGCACAACTGAGCTGCAATAGCTGTAGCGCTCTAGGAGGGGCAGACCATAGGTGATTCACTCATATTTTAGTTGCTTTCACACGAATTCGATCAAGTAATGTTTACAGCCACAAGACGCTGCATGTTGAGCTTGTCTAGTTAGTTTGAGAATTCACGAGACGCAGCGCTAGACATATTAAACAAAATGTCGCACATGAGCCCTTCAGTCAGATATAGGGACGATGTTTGACAATTCTTGGACGCTGTCCTGGGATGGTTTGTGCTTGCCTTCAAGTGCCCTGAGAACAGTGGAGAAGATACTGGTCTGCTATCATTTTCATTGCAGTTTTTTGCAAGGTATAATTCGGCTTTCTTTGAAATTTCTTTGGTGCTTGTCTGGAATTTTGACGGTTCACAACCCTTCTTGCCTCATCTTGATGGCTCAGCCTGCTTTCATGACGTATGTGGCAGCAAAGCCTCAGAAGAGTACAAGATGATGGCCACATCAATGAACGCGAGATGCTAGGTAGAAGATGCAAGGCAATTCGCACGCGATGTTTGTTGGCCATGCTACTTTTCCAAAAAAACATGATGCAAATCTTATTCTAGGGTCGCAACAAGGGAAGAAGGATGGCTGCAGAAGGCTCAAAAGAAGAGCTGACTCCACAGCAGGCGTCTTGCTGTCTTCGCCTGTGCCAAACGACGTTCATGAAGTGCTGTTGACGTGACACTGATTGCTTCAGCCATCTCCTAGTACACATAATAGTAAAGGACGAGGATGGAAGATTTCCACTTGAGCATAGATTCCCAAACCGGTGAGAAAAGGTGCAGGCCACCTACCAGCAGATTGAGAAAGAATGTTCAGTCATGATCAATAAGGCGCGCAGTCAGTCCATCGAAATAGTTAGCGAAGAAGTTGCAAATTTCTTAGAGAAATATGTTCAATGTGCTGTCATTATGCCTCTTTTTCTTAGATTGAATGCTACAGTAGTGATGTGAGTGGTGACGCCCCTTCTACCGTGAATCTTCTTTGTATGCCTCCTTCTCCTTTTCATTTCTTGCCACGTCAGTCAGTCCTTTTACTTCTGTGCTACTCAAAGGGGTTACAGTGACAGTCTAGAGGCAGTCTTGGCTTGGGTATGTTTCCTCACAAATTACTCCTTTGGTTTTCTGATGACTGACCCAGTTGTTTTACTGACAAAAATGCAGATCGCAGAGTTGGAGCAAGAGCTGAATGAGCACTCGCTTGTGCTCAAGGCAGGAAAGCAAAGGAAGCACAACTTGATCGGAATCATCGAAGCATGGTTGTCATAGGTTGCTCGCACACCACTGTTGAATTTGGCCACGCATCTATGGCCTATGCATAGCCTATGACCCGCACGCCGTGCTTGTCAGGCCTTCGATAAAGTCGACTCTTCGAGGCGTTGTTTCCGCATGGTGGCTGCCTCAGCATTGATTGCCATGTCTGCCTTGTCTGCCATATCAATGTGTGATTTGTGGAGCTGCGCAGATGTCAGCCTTACGGTTTTGTGACTGTGATCTCGTTTTGCTTCAAGGTTGGGGGTGTCCTTGTGGAACGCACAGTTGCGGAGGCAACGTCAGTAGCTGTCGTTGTGCTAGAAGGACATTTGGTACACATTTACATACACTTGTAATCATTTCTATCTATAACATATCTATAACATATTTATATTACTATCATGATCAGCCTCCGGCACTTCCACCAGCTTCTCCTTGGCTTGAGATATGCCTTTGCTACCACTACCAACGCCCCTACCAGAGCGCCAGCACCAGCAACAGCAACAGCAACAACAACAGCAACAGCAACAGCAACAGCAACAGCAGCAACAGGCTGACCATGACCAGCCCTGGGAGGGATCAAGCCCAAGATGTTGCCCTGATGGGTGGTGATGGTGCTGGTGCTGGTGCTGGGTGGGCGGGCGCGGGGTTTTCTTTTTCGGACGAACGAGAAATCCGTCCAGAAGAGAGTTCCCCACTTTTCAGCACAGGACATACGAGCCAGAACGCTAAGCACCTTCCTACTAGACACGCCAGCAAAGCCGGCGGATACCATTTACTTGATATGGTTTGATCATGTTTGATTTGATTTATGTAATCATATTGATTGTACTTCGTGCTAGATTGTCCATGAAATTTTGCTCTCCTTCCTGACTCGTACTCTTGCAACATGTCAGATGACAAAGCAAAGCGATCAAGTAAAACCAGTCTGTTTTGTGTTTATCCCAACTGTTCGTTGCTGTTAATTGTTGATAATTGTTGTTCCTTGATCGCCCTTGCCCTTCGTGTTGCGCTTTTGTGCTATTAAATTGTCAGTGTTGGTGGCTTCCGCCGGTTGTTGATTGTTTATGCATTCCAAACCCATGTTTTTACCATGTTTTCTCTTCATACGTCATGGATGTTCCCGCTTCAAAGTTTCTTTTTACTTGAACCTTAGCTGCAGCTACTGAGACCCACAGTCTCCTCAATCCGTTGCATCGAGAGGTTAGACCAGCAGTGGAAGGTAACTTAGATAAGATTCAGCAGGCTTCGGACTTTCAGTTTGCAAAGCTTGCGGCGGCATCTTGAAAGCATGGAAGTTTTCATGTCATTGCAGCATCTACTTATGCACTATGTGTAGTGACATTCTCTTATCAGGCGGTGAACCAGCTGCAGGAGCAGTTGAAAAAGAAGACTGAACAGAGGCCTTCTGGATGTAGTGAGATGCAGCTTCGGGCAACCCACAGTTCGCTTTCGCTCAGAGATATGGTCATTCCAGGACGCAATTTATCAAGAAGTACAACCTCGCAAACCCGAATCAGAAGGCACAACCGATGCAGGACACTAGTTTCAGCTTCAATTTGCGTCCAGATTTGCTTCGTGGTAGTCACTGAGTCACTTGTGCGCACTTGCAGGCTAATACTGAGACTGAAGCACCTAGCAACAAGGGGGGAGGGAGCGTCCTGGTTTGACTTGAAGATATTGCTCTCTGGTTGCGAATTCGTGGGCAGTTTCCAATCAAGTTTGATTGTGCCCCAGCCAGACCCAAGTGGCGAAGATGAGTGTTCAATGCACTGATACATTTCAATTCTGATCTAAAGTGTCTAGGCAGACAGAGAGAGACAAGAAAGACGAGAGTATGTGGGTTTGTCAGAAGCAAGAAGCCGTGCCCGAAGAGAAGCGCAGCACCTGACTGCAACGGAACAAACAGTTTTGCATCGCAAAAAGTCATGTGGAAGCCAAGCAACAGAATTGGAGGTTTGGAAAGCTGAGACACCATCTGCAAGAAACCTGCGTCACAGCAGCCTTTATCGCATCAGGCTTGCTCTGTAGCATGACTTAGCATGAACATGCAAGACATTCATTAATGCATCGATAGCAGCTGCTTGAACCTTACCAGCTGAACTGCAAGGCAACAGCCTGCCGACTGAGTGAGTTCATAAGTTTTAGGTACAGTAAAAGTATGTAAAAGTATATTCATTCATGTTCTTAGTTCAACATAATTACATACTCAGGCTCACGCAGTAAACTATCACTGATCGATGATCCAGGGGCCCTTTCCAACAAACCTTTTGCAAGCAATGTCCGGCAAGGTGTCACAGGCCAGAGAGCCCAGAGAGCCCAGAGAACAGAGACAGCAGAGAGAGCCCAGAATGGAATTGCAGTGGCTCATACTTTTTCCTGGAAGACCAAGCGTCGGAGACTGGAAGCGCTTTGACGCAGCTGCTCGCATTGTCAGAGCAGCGCTGTCTTACCGGACTATTTGCCACATGGTGTTCGGGGACAGGACCCGCATTTCTCTTCAAGCAGAATTCTTGGATACTTGGACTGGCACGGAGGCTCACTACATCGAGTTGATACAGGCCATTGCAAAAGGCCAAATGTATGAAGGAGTGTCTCATCAGCCATATGATTCAGGAAGGACCTCATCGGAGAGTCTCTCTGCAATGGTTCACGAGATGCTGCTAGGTGCTGATGTGGTCCTAGACTTTCGAGAGGATGGATCAATGGTTATCGGCAGATTTGATGATGCGCAAACTCCTTCAGCACGATCTGCTCTTTGTGTTATCGGTGGAGTACGTGATATCGAGCAACGGGAGCATGGGGTGTTGAATCAGCTGTGTGAGAAATTGAAGAAACCCCAACTGAGCGTCAGCTTGGGAACAAGAGCAGAACTCACTTCGAAGTGTATTAAGGTGCCTTGCTTTGGCTGAGCTGAGTTATGTAGGCAATGCAGACCATGTCGCACATGTCATCCCCCTGGTCCAGCCTATTAAACTGTTATATAAACTCACATTCTCTCGCCCCACCTGCAACCAGACCAATTTTGTGGAAGCAGTCAATTGATTTTGCATGACTTACGTAGAATAGCAAAATACCCAAGAGACACCCTGGAATAGCAAAATACCCAAGATATACATACGTAGAAATATGAGATATGATATATTGATATATGATTCTATGATATACTATTTTGCTGTGGCCCAAAAACCCTGTACCTCGGATGCAGAGTTGTAGAGCACGGACTGAGATTAAAGTTGCCATTGCCAAGCCATGCTAATCCATTGCTCCACGTTGCTCCTTATTGCTCCCACTTTTGGCCAAGCATGACCGCGGCTTGAGGATTTAGATCAACTCAGGAGATTGTTGATCAATACGAAGAATTAGGACCGTGAATGAATCTCACTGAAAGACAACCCCGTTCTCACCTTCCGAGCTGCAGTCTCATAGAGTTGATTGGGCTCACTTGAGACTGGAAAGATAGAAACAGGAGTGTTTCCAATTTCTCACATACTTTTCCAGTGCAAGTTTTAGTTACGAGGTGGTTCAGAGCTCTGTATATAGATTATAATTCATAGAAACATCCAGCACAAATCGCAGTAGCTTGGAAAAACCTGCATTTTTTGAAATGTTCAGGCAGTTGGCGAAATGAATCGGAGCGCGCACTTTGGGAAAGCGGTCTCGCATTTGCTGCAATCAAGGGTGCCTGCTCCACCTCCTCAACAACAATCTGATCGGAGACCACACCTACATTTGATCGTGGCTAGGTTGATAAAGTATCACAAAGGCACAACCGTTGCGTGCTTTGAAGGCCAAAAGTGGCCAAACATATTTCGAAGTTTAAAGTTTCCAGTTGGCGTGGTCCAACATTGAAGTCTACTCTACTCCAACTGCAGAGAGAGAGAGAGAGAGAGAGAGAGAGAGAGAGAGAGACGAGAGAGAGAGAGAGAGTAGCGACGGCTGTAGTTTGACGGAGGCGTAGAGTAGAGGTAGGTGAGGTCGGGTCGGTGAACAAACGTAAACCGAACGTCCGTAGACGACGAACGTA